>PVKM010008580.1:0-20000 GCA_004027735.1 Carollia perspicillata
ACCTCTCCTGTGAGGCTGGGAGCCTTTCCCGGCACCTTTTCAATCGGTGTTTTTAGGCTTTATTTCCCGTCGCTGGGGCCCTGGGCTGTGCAGTCCGTCTTACTGCCCGCTATTGCCTAGTTTATCTGCACGCAAATATGTGTCCACAGTTGGCCAACTGCCCTGTGTGCCTTGCGTGCTCTGCTCGTCTCCTCCCGTCTCCTCCCTGTGTCTGGGGTCTGCAAGCTCCACGGCACCTATGCCGCCCGGCGCTCCCGAGCCTGGCAGCCACCACGTTTTCCTGCTGCTTTCTGTCTCCGCCACCTCCCAACTCCGCCCCTCTTACCGGTTGGGTTGAATGGTTGTCGACTTCCGTATTTCAATTTTCTGTGTTCTGGTTGTGTTATTGTTTATAAATATTTGTTGTCCTTAATCTTGGTTGTGAGAGGAGGTACAGTGTTTCCACCTATGCCTCCATCTTGGCCGGAAGTCTGGATAAAAGATCCCTCTCTCTATAAGTAAATGAATAAAATCTTAAAAAAACGAAAAGGATCCACTCTCTCTCAAACTTCCCAACATGTGGACCCATATACTATTTGTAATCTCCTACAGTGAAATCTCTGTAATTTTACATTTCCTGTGGTAATTTGGTGTACTGATGAGTTATCTTTCAGAGCTGTTTTGTGCAAGGTAGTACTCTCTGATCTTGAAGGCCAAAGATTGGGTCTAAATCTTGTCCTTGCCACTTACTTTGTGACCTCATTAATAATCTAAGCTCAAGCTCTAAACCTCTACTATGTCATCCCTGAATCATGAAAATAACACCTGGAGTTGCTTATATGGAGAGATGGGGTATTTCTGGGAGAAGATAGGGATCTCCCTCTGGAGCCCATAGAATTCTTCCAGCAGTGTGACCTGCTCCTCCAGACTTGAAGGAGCATCACAAGTGAGAGACCAATTAGCCAGCTATAGCTTTTCCCATGCCAGTGGCCATGTGTTTGCCCCTAAGAAAGGCAGGGAGAGAGTTAGTGGGGGACTGGTGAGTACTGCTGTCTATGTTTAGAAAACCTCTGTTTTCTGCTTTTATGTATCCACTGTAGTCCTTCAACTTTTTCTCTGGATTGTTTTGAGGATTTGAATTCTAAAAGTGGAAGAAAGTTCTTTGACAAGTATACAGTGCTTTGAGACCTCCAAGTAACATGCTGTTTGGCACTATTCAAGAGACTATTGAAGTGAATCACTTTGTGGCCCTTAAGGGTAGTGTGACAGGGCCAGGTAATTATTTATATTCCTCCAAATTATTTTCTGATACATGTTACAGGTATTTGTCACAGATGTTTGATGTACTATATACTCCCAATTAAGAAAAGATTATATTTAATAAATTTGTAAAATACTTATTTATAATAACTTCTCAGGCTAGCCCATAAAGCCATTTTCACCCCCTGCCTTTTTTTTTTTTCCCCAGTGGGGAGAGCTTGGTGCAGACTTTGGAGTTTGGACTTAAAGTTACACAAATTTGAGATTAAGTTTGGGGAAATTAGTTAACCTGTAAGATTCGGTTTCTTCATCTGTAAATTAGGAATGATAGTGCCTATCTCATAGGATTGTTGTGAAGGTTAAAAATGAAAATATTATAAGTCACTTTTGGGCTCATTGTCAAATAGGTCCTCAGTTTTTGTTCCCTTTGTCCTTATCCTCCGAACACATTGCTGTACATTTTCCTATTCTTTTAAATTTATAGTAGGTTCTGTTTTTTTTCCTGCAGGGGGGTACGGTACAGATTGGTAGATTGCCCTGGGAGACTAAATTATAGATATGTGTAGCCTCATTTTGTTAGATATTGTATAATAAAAGAGAATAAAGTCAGTTTGGAAAATTGGATAGGTCATAGCAGTGTCTAGCTTTAGGAAACCTCTTTAGAAAGCATATTTTTACTAAATTAAAACAGTGTCCCCCTTTTTGTTTGGGAAGCAGGGGTAGTTAAGAGAAGTTCTTCCTCATCTGCAGCATAATGACTGTTTGCAATAACTGGCTTGCTGATCCTTTTTGAATTCGGTTTAGTGCGTTACAGTTATTTGTGTAGTCATGTGACTTTACTGAAGCAGTTATATGATCAAATGTGTATTTGGGGGTGTCAGGCTTTAGACATTTGCTGATTATCTAGTTAGGAATACTGCTTATGCTGGTCAATGGTTCCTGCTGATTTAAAAACAGAAGGTGCATCTGTAGGTAATGCTTAGATTGTATAAAATTGGTTGCATTAGCATCTGACACTGCAGGAGAGCAAATTACATCTTGAACGAATAATTTTAAAGAATACAGCTGTTTGTGATATGTTTGTTGTGAAGGTACTGTTTTATTTTCATCATCTTAGTTTCAATAAGATTTCACTTTCTACCTAATCACATCACTTCTTTTCTAGTGGGATTTGGTCTTGATGAGTTGAATCATTTTTAGTTTTATATTTTTAATAAAGAAGATTGCCAGCATTAGGAATTACTTTAAGGAATTCCACTTTACCTTTTTTCAGCCAAAGTTGGAATCATTGCTAAAACTCAACAAAAATTTCATTCAGTAAATAAGCTCTAACTGATCAGTTTTAAAAATAGTTTATTAGTATTAATATTATTATAATATTGCATCTTTAGTTGTTCTTGTTTAAATATTTTTTAGATAGCATCACTTGAACACAGAAAACTAGTGTGCCTTGTTCTATTAATAAAGAAGTTACTGTTTTCTGATTTGATTGTTTGAATTGTGTGAATTGGCCAGCAATGTTTTTTTAGCATGACACTTTGGGAACTGCTACTTGGTTAGGGTACTTTTGTTCCCAGGTCTCTTTGCGTCAGTTCCTATTAAAAGTGAAATGTGACAGCCTGTATAACAATGAGAATATTTGAACAATACAATACTTGTATTATTATTGTATGGCTTTGAGGAAAATCTCATACTGTGTCTAATTGAATTTATTGTGCTTAATGAAGTTTTTAAACCGAAGAGTACCTTTTTTGTTTACTTGAACATTGAGTTTACATTTTTAAGTATATGTAAAATATACAATAATGTATGTAGGTATGCTGAACATTTGCAGCCTGAAAGATAATTATATAGTAGTTGCAGTGTAGCATTTGCAGAGAAATACTGTTAAAAATTACATTTTCAATAAGTTAGGTTCTAATACATGGCAGGAGAAGGAAGGGGTAAAAAATATTAAATTAACATTTGCTTTCTTAACAGTTCCTGTGAATTTTTATAAAAGAATTGATCACAGTGAATTTATTTGGTAAATTTTCAATATCCATATTACATACCTCCTTAAGAATGCCTTGTAGTGTCAAATTCAGAAACATACTATTAACTTAAAATAGTGTTCTTTTCCCTTTGTTCAAGAGAACAAAGGATTTAGCTGCTTGATACTAGTTATATTATGTAAATTATTATGGTAACTATAACATGTAAAACTCTCCAAAATAGTTACATGAGAATTTATATCAGTGAAATAATTTTTGTTAGTTTATGCAAGAATATCACTGTTAATGAAATTTAGTGATGATTACAGCAGCATCAAGTAAGGGTTTATTTTTTTCTTAACATTGTAACTATTCAGAGAAGCATTTACATAAGCGTCCCTTTTCTAAATCTAAGCTTTGGAGAGGAGAGGAAAGCTGTGAGGTTTTGAAGTTTGAGGGCTTGGTCAAAGTTTGGATTTGTGTCCCTGTGAAACTCTCTTAAAACTTGGCATTTCTTGAGTATAAAAGAAAGCTGGTAGAAATGTCTGACCGCTGTACTTTTACCTAATATTTTCACTTGCTACAGGTCCAGTATCTGTTTGGTTTGGTTGTGCTTTTGTTGGATAGAGGATTATAAATACTTATTCTTTGGGTCTAAGAAAAATTGACCCAATATAGTTTGGTATGTTATGTCCTACCAAATATCACTAGCTATGCCTTGTCATATTTAATGGATATTAAATATGATAATAAATATTAAACTCTTTTCCCAAACTGTGTTTAGATGAGGGTGGCTTTGCCAACCACCTTTAGGAGTTAGCAGCACACTGGCTACAACCAGGAGCAATTGCCTTTCCATTTGAAAAGTTACCTGGATTTTTTAGTGATGCACCCTTTTTATGTGATTATTAACCATTTGGATATCTTTTGTGACTTGCCTATTTAATTTATTTTGGCTTATTTATCTGTTTATTTCTTCAAAAAATATGTATTCATGATCCTAAGGCTTACAAAATTCCCCTCCAATCTCATTTTCTTTTTCATGTTTTTGAGGTTTGTTCATTTTGTTTCAGGTAGATTGGCTACCTAGATGACTCCAGACTACAGGGGAACAGATATAATTCTCTTAACTTCATTTGGTTAAGATTTGAGGGTCCTTAATTCACTTACCCTTCTTCTCAAAACTGCCTAATTTCTGTTGTGCCTGGGCAATTTCAGAAGAATATTAGTTGTATCCTACCAGAGAGGGACCACAAATTATATCTTTTGATGCCCTCTCCATGCCTAATACACTAATAATAACGAGTGACCCCCTGCTCACTAGACCTTGTTTTCACTGTGGAAGGGAAATATTGTCAGGGTAGTTAAATAGCCTTATACTGCTGGTCCTCAAGATTGGACCTTCTTGGTAAAGGCCAGTGGTGAGCAACTGAGGGCAAGGATAGGTTAGGAACCTAGCATAAGTTACGAAGCTCCTATCTGGCCTAACCATGATAAAAACACAAGTGAAAAAGATCAGGCATTTCACCGGGATAGGAGGGGGAACAACAGATACAGCAGGGCCAACTGAGAAGAGTCAGGATTGTAATTACAGCTCAGAAATAATAGCTTTGGTAAGGATTCCAATTCTGTGTAAGTAGTGGATCACAGTCAGAGAAGAACTGAATAGTTGGTTACTTCAGAAGCTGTTTCTTGTTTTTATATGCCTTCTACATATGAATGGCCCTGGGAGGAAAAAGAGTATTATCTCTTAGGTGCTGGTCACTGTTCAAAGTGCTTCACATCCATTATTTTACTGAATCCTGAAAATTCTGTGAGGCAGCCAGTATGTCTACTTTACAGATCAGGACACTGGGGATCAGAAAAACTGATTTGCCCAGGGTCACACAACTGATAAGTAGTTGAATCAAGATTCTAACTCAGGACTGATTTCAACACTCATTCTTTTTTACTTGCCACACTATTATGGAAAATAATATTAAAGATAATCCCTAAAATATACTGATATCATGTGCCAGACACCAGTTCAACTTCTTTAAATGCATTGCTTTATTTAAAACTTCATAGGGGTGCTATAAAATAGATGTTATCCGTATCCCCATTTTACAGGTGAGGAAAGCCAGCACAGAAAGGTTAAATAACCCTCACAAGGTCACACAGCTAATTAGTAGAAGAGTTAGTATGGAATTTCAGTCCTGTCATTACCTGCACCAGCTCCTCAGGGCGTGTAGTCTGGAGGGATTGTACCCAGGTGGTTTCCAACAAGTCTTCAGCTTTCTCCTTGCAGGCTTTTCACCATTTGTATAATCCTGTAGGAGCGAGGGGCTCCAGAAGGAACACAACAGACGTGGTTGTGTATGTTGAGTTGCTGTGGCAGCAGTATATGGGTTGTTTTCCACAGGGGGAGAGCCTGGAGGAGGGAATGCTACCTGGACTGTTTAACCATAGAATAGGGTCATGATGGTGCTCTGGGGTCCAGGGCATGTTTGTCCTGATGAGAATATGTAGGGAGAAGGGTCTTAATCAGTGCCTGGGGATAGCACTCCACAATCTGTTTGCTGCATCCCATGAACTACCTGTCCATTCCTCAATGCAGATCCCAGCTTGGAAGAATGAACACTGACAAAGCCCCATTCCTGTTCTCAGGGCCAAGTTGTTGTTTATTCAAAGGTAACTATGTGAGGTATGGTGTGAGCAAGTTTGCAAGAAGCAATAAGACTGTCTTTGCTGCTCTACCCTGATCTCAGGGCTCCCTGAGCATTTTGCTTTGGGCACCATGAGGTTTGGATTCCTTCTCTCTTTATCTCTTTCTCTGTGCCCCTTCACATCGCCCCCCCTTTCTTTTTTAGGCTTGTGTACCATCCTTGTGCTGCCCTCATAACTGCTCCCACCAACTCTGCTCCCAAATAGCCCACATTTCCTGTGTACCCTGCTTCTCTAGCCCTGGTTCCTGGGTCTGCTCTCACTTGCTGGTCAGTCAGCATGGGTGAAGAGTCCAGAGGTTAGGTGAACTTTGACAAATTCCACCCAGGAGAGAATTGCCTTGTAACATGAAAGCACGTATGTGGTGGTTTTTATAAGACTATTGAGGAAATGCAAATTGAGGAGGAGAGATCTCACAGAGTTACTCCAAGCCAAGAATCCTTCTGTTTTCTCTTACAAGGTTTTACTGGTTCTTGAAATGGAGGCTGGGCCTTTGCAGAATGCAGGTATTAAAGTAATGGCAAGGGGGAAGAAGGCCCTCCAGATTATGAAGTGAAACCACAAAGGCGAAGTCATGGAGCCAGGCAGAGAGGATGAAAGGAATCTTCAAAATTCCCATTATTATGCCAAGTGTGTAGGTCTCGTTTAGGACAATTACTGAGTTAATTGCTTCTTAATGGGAAATATTTATTTCTGTGTTCAGACTTCCTAAATCCTTAATTTAAAAAGCATAAATAGAATGGTATTTAAGTAGCCACTGCTGCTTAAGTTTTAAATTTTACTTAATTCTAAGGATTTCAGAATTGTTTTCTCTCTTTTCTGAGAGTCTTGTTAACTCTGTAGGGTGGTGGGCCACAGGGAAAACCAGAAAAGTGCTTTCTTCAGGGCCATTTTTTCTTTTAAGGATAAAGACGACGTTTTTCATCAAAGCATTAAGTTGTCTAAGGATTTTAGATCATACAGTGATAGAATTCTAGATTCGAGAAAACTCAGTCAACACTTTCAGTTTATATTTGAGAGAATTCAGGTTCCAAGTCCTCTTTGCAGTCACTAGTGGTAGAATCTGGGCCTGCTCCCTCCCCGTTCAATACTTTAATATTCATGCCGAATCTTTTTCATGTTATAATGGCTATTGTGGTTGTCTCGGAGCTTACTAAAAATGATGATGTGCTATGAGTCAACTATTATAGATGTAGAGGATACAGAGATAAATAAAAGTGGTTCCACTGTCAAGAAAGTTAAGGTTAGGTAGGGAAGGTCAGCAAGTAAATAGAAGATTGTAGTCCAGTGTGACAAGGACAGGATAGAGGTATACACAGGATGTATGTCAGTCAAGGTCCAGGTGAAGATAAGAGAAACCACTCTTAGGAAGAGGATGGCATACAGAGATTTTGGTCTTACAGAAGCATTGGAAAGAATGGAGGAATAGGCTGCAGGCTGAATCTCCAGGAATGACTTTCAGAGTAGCACGGCAGAAGTGGCACACCAAAAGAGCTACTGTATTTTGCCTTGTGTAATGCTCACCTTTTGCCCATATATTTGAGGGAAAAATAAGGATGTGCATTATACATAAGTAGCACCTGAAATGCCTGTAATTATTTGTTATATAAAATTTCTTGTACCATAATATGTTCAAAAGTAAATGCTAAAATTTCTTTATAATAAAAAATCTAAATATAAATAAAATACTTGAATTCAAAAATTAAAATGAAATATCATTTTCCTGAAAGGTTGGGCCAAAATCGCGGGTGCATATTACACGTGGGAGCACATTATAGATCGCAAAATAAGTGCCTCTGCCAGGTCAGGAAGCTGCAGGAGCCTGGAAGCTGTGGCTCCAAATGTCGGTCCTGGGATGTTCCCATCTTTGCTGTCTGGGCTCAGGAAGTCTCCATCAAGGTCGTCGCCTCCAGAACCATTTCTTTTAGTTTCTGCATCAGAAAAATAGGTTCTTCGTGTTACCTCCTGGCTCCCTACTTGTCTGTGCTCTGATTTCAAGTCTCATGAGGTGGATCTGATTGGCAGAAGCTAAATCACGGCTGATGTCCTAGTTGCAGGGCCCTTTGGGAAAGTTTTAGCTTTCCAGCTTCTGTAGTGCTAGAGGGCCCACAGAAGGAGATTGTAATGGTGTCATAATGGTGATATTAACATAGTATAATAGTAATACACACATATGTAGAACATGTGATGTGTAATTGTATACACACACACACAAAATGTAATAGTAACAGAATGCTCATGATAGAGTGAGCCAGTCTGTAGAGTGTCTCGGATCAACACAGGGGGCACCTCACCTGCTGGTGGTGAGGAGGAGGGGTCAGAGAATTTTCACTGAGAAGTAGGACCTGAGCTATTTTGAATTAAACTCTTCATAATAAAATGGAGAGCATTTCCAATGTTATTACAGACACAACCTAATTTTAATGGTGGTGTTAGTGTTAGGTCCCTTGAATTTATTGATGTTCCCCTTCAAAGTTTTTGAAATGATGCTTGAAACAAACATAAAAACAATTACTTATATTTCATTATAATACATCCCGAGAAGTGGAATTACTAGGTTTAGGAGCATGGACGTTCTTAGGGCTTTGGGAACATATTGCCATATTGCCAAATTATTTGCTGGAAGGAGTGGTTGGGTTTTGCTCCCTTTCCTCCTTCATTTCCTCTTTCATTCATTCAGTGTTTATGTGTGAGGTCCTGTTCCAGGTTCCAGGGATATCGCAGTAAACAAGAGAGATAAAAATCCCTGCCATCATAAAGCATATATACTAGTAGGGGAAAACAGATAATAAGAAAGAATGTAGTATATTGGATGTTAAAATGTGATAAGGAGAAAAATAACAAGGAAAAGAGAATAAGAGATGGTGGGATAGGGAAATTATAATTTTAAATAAAGTGATTGGGGAAGACCACACTAGGAAAGTAACTTATGACTGAAGGTGGACAACACATGCCTTTGTTCCTTGTTATTTATCTGACAGAGTGAATGACAAGCACAAAGGCCGTGAAATGGAAGTAGGGCTTGCGTGTTTGAGGTACAACAAGCAGACCAGTGTGGCTAGCACAGAGGTAGGAGGGACAGTAGTAGAAAGTGAGGTCAGAGAATTGCTGCTGAAGAAGGGAGGACTTTGTAGAGGACTTTGTAAAGGACCTGACTTTACTTCAGAAGGGTTACTCTGGCTGCTGTTTTGAGAACAGTGTGTAGGGAATCACAGTCAGGAGCAGGGAAACCTGTTAGGAGAAGATTGTAGTAATCCAGGTAGGAAATGATGGTGACTTAGACCAGAGTGGTAGTGGTAGAGATGGAGAGAAATGGTCAGAATCCGAATACATCTTGAAGATTTAGTTGACAGGGTTGGCAGACAGATTGTATCTGAAATGTGAGAGAGAAAGCAGGAGTTCAGTTAAGGTGTGTGTTAGAAATCCAAGTGGAGATGTTGACTCAACAGTTACATGAATTAGTCTGGTGTTGGGAGAGGCCTGAGCTGGGGAAATAATTTAAAGTTGACAGTGCATGTTTGTATTTGAAGTGATGAGACTAAAAGAGACCATCAGAGGAGGACATGAAGAGAGAAAAGTGAAGAAGTCCAAGGACTGAACTCGGGGACCCTTCAGTAGGAAGAGGCCCGTCAACAAGGAGCCCAAGGAGAAGCCATGAGGCAGGGGATGATGCCGTGAGGCAGGGGATGATGCCAAGGAAGCCACATGAGGAAGGTGGTTTGAGGAGGAGGAAGCAATCAAGGGTGTCAAGTGGTGCTTATAGGTCAAGTAAGACTGAGGATTGATAAGTGATATTAGCAGTAAGGGCCTTGTTGGAGTAGTTTCAGAAGAGTGGGTGAAACTTGATTGGCATGGGTAAAAAGAGAGTGGGAGGAGAGGAATTAATTGTTGACAGTGAGTATAGATGCTCTTTTAAAGAATATTGCTTTAAAGATAATGAACGTTATGGGGTAGTAGCTGTGGGGGGATGGGCTTGATCTTTTGAAAAAATATTTGTAGAAATAACCGTATGTTTGTATGCCGATGGGAAAAGATCTGGTACAGGTGAAATTACTGAAGCAGGCAAACTGGTGGAGCAGTGTCTGAATTGGTGAGAGGGGTTGGGATTCTAGGTTATCAGTGAACAAGAGGAGGGGCCTTTGCAAGGGGCACAGGTGGTTCTTCCTAGTAAGAGGATGAAGGCAGAGTCTGTGAGGGTCAGAGATAGTAAGTAGGAATGGTGGTGGAGGCTTGCAGGAGCTCTTTTCTGATTGCTCCACTTTCTTAGTGAAGGGGCCTATAAGGTAGTTAATGGCAAATGAGGAGGGAGAAGTTTTGAAGGGAAGGAGAAAGTGTGATATAGTCACTGGGGAAAGTGAGAGAGTGAATGAATTAGGAAAATGCGATGTAATTACTGAGTTGCGTTGAAGCTCACTTACAGTGAATAATCTAAATTTAAAGGTAGACTGGTTAACATAATTGTGTGTTTTTCTCCAGCTGCAGTCGGGTACAGGAGTGAGGGATAGTTGGGTTTAACAAGGATTGTGGTTTTGCCAAGTGAGGGTGACAAACTGAGAGTCACAGAGGGACTGTGGGAATGAGTATCTGAGATTGGATAGAGGACCGGCTCCTTGGTGGAGCTGGGTAAGGAGTCAAGAATTCAGGGGTTTGGAAGGATCATCTATGTGAGCAGTGAAATTGGTAAGACTGGTGGGAGCAGTGAGTGAATGAGTGAGCGGCAGTGCACCAGGATCCCAGTGGTTCAGGGGAGAGGAGTAACCCTGGGATGATAGGCGACCACAGAGCAGAGGTGGGATGGGAGTGTAGTCTGGTGACATGAGGTTAAAATCTGGGTTTTGGAAAGTGATGGAGAATGGTCTGGAAGTGGCAACAAGGAACAGAGGCCACCTACCCTCCCTCCAGGTTTGTAGGAGGAGGGGTGGAGAGGAAACAGACACCACTTGAGAGGGCTCCAAAGGAAGCCAGCATTTGGTGGTAGTATGCATGTCAGAATGTGCAGGAAACTTAAAGACCAGAGCTTGTGAATAGAGTTCCAGCTTTATAACAAAACTGTCCTGAAATATGCTAAAGTGGTTCCACGTCCTCAAAAACACTCAGACATAAAATACCCATATGATCCAGCAGTTCCACTTCTGGATATACAGCTAAAAGACGTGGAAGCAGGAACTCAAAAACAAGTATTTGTATCCTGATGTTCATAGCAGCATTATTTATAGCAGCCAGAAGATAGAAGTTGTGTCCATTGATTGATTAATGGATAAGCAAAATATGGTATATGCATACAATGGATTACCACAAAAGGAATGCAAAAGGAAGGAAGGAAGGAAGACACGGGCTACAACGTGGATGAGCCTTGAAGATATCATACTCAGTGGAATAAGCTAGTTAACAAAAGGTCAGAGATTGTGTGATTCCACGTACTTGAGGCACCTAGATTAGTGAAATTCGTAGAGACAGAAAGTAGAATGGTGGTTGCCAGGGGCTTGGGGATGAAGGGACAATGGGAATTATTCAGTTAGTTCAGAGTTTTAGTTAGGGAAGATGAAAACATTTTGGAGATGGATGGTACTGATTGTTGAACAATAAAGTGAATGTACTTAATGCCACTGAATTGTACACTTAAAAATTATTAGAATGGCAAATTTTATGTTACATATGTTTTTAACCCTTCTCGGCTTCCACATACTAGAGTATAAGGATGTTAGGGCACAGGCACTGTTAAGGACTAGGGGAGTGCAGCGGTGCAGGTAAGGACTGGGCAGCAATGGCTTGTTGCCAGGAGAAAAGAGGCAGAATTTTGGTATAGGAAAGTCTTCTGGTTGACAGGCATAGTAGTATATTTCCCTTGCTGGGGTGTCAGCTTTATCTAGTTTGTTTTGACCTTAACATTTGTCAGCATGCACTAGTTTGACCTTAGCATTGTGGTTTTCAGTGCGGTTTAGAGATATTCAGAAACACACTTTCTTGAGTAGGAAAACATTTTCTCTGTGTTCACATTTGTTCTGTTTAGCAAGTGATTATTTTCATAGATGATACAAGGATAATCTCTAGCCTTCAAAATTATTCTAAGTTTTTAATATGAAGTCATCTTTTAAATATTGTATTTATTAGCTGTATTTGAGTGTTAGTTACTTTGGAGTAATTTTATTTATATCCTGAAGTTGGCAGTAAATAGAGGAATTGGAAAGCTCTCATTTATAATCGGCTAAGGCCTGTTTCATGACAACATGTTTTAGTTACTTGTCCAGTTGTAGTCTTATTGTTGAGTCACAATAATGATGAGAAGACAGATCAACAGGAGGACGTAAATAAAGAAAGCCAGAAAAGAAAGCCAGTGTTGGATTCTTGGGAGTCTGATGAATCCAGACTGAATCTTAGCTCTTTTACCTAACTCTGAATTTGTTCTTAATGAGCCTCGCTTTTCTTCTTTGTAAAATAGGGATACATCTATTTACCTGCAGAGTTGTGGTTATGATTAAATAAGATAAAATAAACCACCTGTGGCAATGACTGGTATACCTAGGCATTCAGTAGGTGGTAGGTAGTTGCTAGTAGTATAATTATTACTGCAAAGATATTTAATGGGACTGTTTCTGAGACACATAATGCAAACTTAGAAAGCAAAGGAATTAACAGAAAGGTCCTTCAATTTATACAAAGATTCACCTCAGGGTTTCTGTAAATCTGGTAGAGTCCCTAGTGCATTTGATGTTTACAGATCATTAGCAAACAGATGCCAGGAGGCAAAATAAACTGTAGCTTAAGGATTTTCGAACCACTGACGATGAAGAAAAAATCAGTTTCTGATAAAGTTGTAACATTTCTAAGTAATGGCAGACGATGGGAAAATTTTAATTGGGTTTGTAAAAGTTTATTTCAGGAACACATGTATTTCCAATTTAAGGCACACCTATACATATGCAGCCACCTAATTTATAGTGCTTGCTTATTTCTCCACTGGGGTTAATAATATAACAACAACTAATATTTATTGTGTGCTTACTATATGCCTGTGTGTCTTTAGGAAGCCTGCAGCATTCAAAGGCTTGTTTTCAATTGCATGTTTTGAAATTTGCCTTTTATCCATTTGGAGAGACAGGGTATTTAATTATTTTATTTTATGTTATTTTTTTTCTCTGTTATGCCAAAATATTTGTTGGGTACTTATAACGGACAAGATATTTTGTAGGAGACATGGCTAAGTAGCACATGGGCCCTGACCTCACAAAATACTTACACATCGTCTCCTCCACTGTTTAGAAGGTAGCGCACGATGAGCCCTGATCTAGTCCTGGACTCTACGCCTGGCTCTGCCAAGCTCTTCGCTGAAGCTTTGTTGTCCGGGCAGGACTAGGCTCCATGCCCCTCTACCAATGCGTAGCCTGGAACTTACCAAGTCCTGTGGCAATTGCTTGTTTAATTCTCTGTACTCTCTTTTAGGGTTGACTGTAAACTCTTTGTGAGCGAAGGCTGTGTCTTAGTCATCAACTGGGCCAGTCACATTAGAGTATTAGGGCCATGAATAAATACTAATTTTCTGACTTTGGACAAGTGATAACCTATTGCTTTCTTTAACTGATAAAATTGATTATGATAGTCCCTATATCTATCATAGCTTTGTCATGAAGATAAAATTAGGAATTTTTTTACAAAATGCCTATCTCAGTGCCTGGCACATAGTGGGCACTCAGTATTTTTTTTTGAGTAAATAATTAAGTTATCTCTTTTCACCTAATGTGGCAGGTGTGATAACATCTACTTATGAAGTCTGTATGCAGTGATGTTACGTTTGTAGGATATAAACTGCACAGCTGTCATTCAAGGTAGAGCTGAAGTAGTCACTCATATGGGAGTAAAAATTTGACACTTATTGGTGCTCATACAAAAGGTGGGATAAGATGAATTCTGACTCATGGAGAAATTAAATAGAAGTCTGAGATTATAACCATTAGAAAAAAATCAGTATTTATCTATCAGTTTGATAGATTTTAGGAATTAGTTCTAAACTCCAAACTAATTTTAAAAGCCCTAAATATTTAAATAATAATAAAAGTTGAAAACTAGGATATTCAGTAGGAAAAAAGGTAAAAATATGTGCACATATTCTCTTGACTTTTTCCTCCAGCGCACCTTCTCTTTTTCATTTTATAGCTCTCTTTGGAATCTGACTAATGCTTGAATTTTGGGTTTATAGGGCATAAGTTTGGTTAAGGATCAGATTTATTATATTCCTTTTGTAGATGAAATTTAGTTATCGTTAAGTAGTGGCATTTGCTGGCCAAAATCACAGCATTCTCTAGAAAGAAAGATGAAACTTCCTAGATTTTAGTGTATAATGTCAATGGACTCATTATTTGTGGAACAGCTGATGCATTTAGGACTTGTTGATTGACTTAATTGGTAACTGTACTACATTCATAACTCCAACAACTGAAGACAATAGGTCAGTGTCTGCTGTTTATGCATAAATAGTCACATTGGAGCAGGATATGTCTGAAAAGGCCAAGTGTGTTAGTTTGAGGAGGAACCTGGCACGTGAATGGTTCCACTGCTTGCCGTAGTGAGGTGGGCTGTGCTCTCCTCCCCTGAATAACACTCTTTGGGTGTTTGTTATAGGTGTTCATGGTGAACTGTTCCTGTGCTATCAGGCTGGCTTCTGTGACGTAGTTTTTGATTGTATTTTCAGTGCCAGCATTGAGGGAAAAGGCTAGAGTAGAAAGAAGCATGGTTTAAAGTTGGTGATGACTCAAAGTTTTTATGTCTTACAGTCTTCATGTTTTAGAGCAAAGAAGTTAATACCTAGATTTTTAAAAGTAAATTCCATTTGTACACAGAAATTGAATGTTCATTTAAAGTACTTTGCAACAATTTTTAAAAAGTATTGAATTATATTCCTTTGTAATTTCAGGATAAAATCTGCATTTTGGAATCAGTAATTTTTTTGAAATAAGTAGTTTTTAACTTAAAAACATTTAAAAATGGAAAACAACAGAAACTAGTTTTTTTACTGTAGCAACATTTGAAACATTCCTTTTAAGTATATATTATTTTTAGTAAGTAAATTTTAACTATCAAAAATGGAATAATTTACTAGAATAATTGTATTTAGTTACAATGTTAAATTAATGATTTAGGCCTTTTTGTCATATATAGTAAGCGAGGCTGATTTTTTGTAGCTATAATGGGTTTAACAGGTAGTGTCCTTAAAGTTCTTTATTGAGTGTGGTTTTCAGTTTGCAGTTATACTGTCAAGACGCTAACTCTACATTATAGAAAATAATAGAAAATAATTTAACTTCTTTTTTTTTTAAAGATTTTGTTTATTTATCTTTAGAGGGGACGGGAAGGAGAGAAATATCAGTGTATGGTTGCCTCTGATGCGTCCCCTGCTGGGAACTGGCCTGCAACCCAGGCATGTGCCCTGACTGGGAATCAAACCATGGTTGTTTGGTTCACAGGCCCGCACTCAATCCACTGAGCTACACCAGCCAGGGCTTAATTGAACTTCTTGAAATTGAAAGAAAGTTGATTTCTGAGTGTGTTTAGGGGCAAATCGAGCAGGTCCTCTAAATGTGCCATTTCTCAGGCTTTTTTTTTAAGAGTCTACATTTTTAGAGTGTAAAAATTGAAAATGTAATAGTAACAGGCAGTGTATTACTGTTACTGGTTTGCAGCATATTCTCATCTTCTCGTCTGGAAAATTAAATCTGATTACAGCTTGGATTAACTTTTGTGGTTGTAGGGGGAGAGGAAGATAGCATCTTAAACTCCATGGAATTGAACAATAAGATTATATCATTTATAGCTAATTTTGAAGTCTTGCTTTTAAAGCACAGATTTTTATAATTGTTAGCTTTCAGTATATTCAGTGTTTTGCCTCTTAATGACTGAAATATGCGAGAGATAATGACTGGATAAATTTAGTAGGCATTAAATGTGATTTTTTTGTGCCATGATACCTAGCATGTTAAAAGTGAAAGTAGTATAGGTCTCTATGTTAACAGCCACACTTGCAGTTTCTCTTAAATTTCCTAAAGAAGTTCTAGTTACAGAAGGACGTAACATTTAGTTAGCATGCAGTTGTTATGCCTTTCACAGGAAATGAAGACAGTGTAATTTTCAATAATCAGTTACCATGTTGTGCATTGACCCTTCGAGTGGAGTCACTGGTGTGACAGGAAAACAGGAAGATAATTTGGTGAGAGGGGTGTGTGCACACATACTAGTTACTGATCTACAAATGAGCCCTCATACATAACCACAGTACTTATGGATTATTTGCATTTCTGTTGTAAAAGTTCTGTCTACCACGTTTTCTAGGAACTTTAAGCCTAAGGCAGAATTCAAGGTTTCGGAGCCTGTGTAAAATAATTTACAGCACCTTTCTAGTAAGTCTCGCCCAAACTCTTATTCTATTAATTAAACATGCTGTGGCAATCTGGTATATCTTAAAGATTTAAAAGTATGTTACAGTGGAACACTAGAAAGCATGTATTATTGAGATCGAAGAATATTAGCATTTCTTTGAAAAAATAAGTAAGACATTTTTGAGATCAAACTTTTTTTTGCTGTGAAGACATAAGCATTCTAAGCATGGTCTTGTTCTGTGCCTGAGTAAGACTGTGCTGTTGGGAGTCTGGACTGTGAAATGTCTGTGTTGACATGGAAATGTGTCTGTGGCCTCCAGGGAAGTGGTGCGCATGTTCTGTGTGGGGACAGCCTCTTGTGTGACAGTGGTGCTGGGACAAGGAAGTGGCCCATTGCATTGACATAATGTGAAGCCTTACTAGGCTTATGTGGCTAAGAAATGTGTGGAGTCTATCATACCATGAATCTTGTTGGCAAGATATTTTAAATATTTTTCTTTTGTTGTTGAAAAGTATTTTCCTAGGATATGATGAACTCGATATTTAATTTTGTAATAATGTCTTATTTAAATCTGGAGAAAGTTGCTGAGAAAGATGTGGAGGGAAGACGTCCTGTGTACTGCTATATTATGTTCTTAATTTTCTGTCAGGGACAATTCTTAGAGGAAAAGCTTGACATATGCCAATAACTCTGTTCTTACTGCCAGTTGCCTAAGCAAATCATGTTCCTTTTTTCCATGGTACTTCTCTCATCTTCAGATTTTCGTGTTTATAAAGCTAGCTGTTTGGTGACACTGCATTTGGCAGTGAGGGTATGAATGTGAGAAGGTGTTTTTGGAACATTAGCAATTACAGCATTGGATGGTAGATAAAGAAATAGACATAAATATTAGACTGATGCACAGTTATCCAGTGTATGTTATTTTCCATTTAAAGATACAGAACATTTCATAAAATGTTCCCAGACCATTTAAAACGCAAAGAAATGCAGCTGATGCAATGAAATACATAGAGTACTTGTAAAAACATACAGACACGCAAGTGGATTGCTGCCAGACAGAAAATCTAAAGGCGGTTTGCTTAACTGCGGGGTGCTAGGTTTTGTACAAGTGCCATGCTAAAACTGTTAGTAAGGCGGGTGTTATGTTGCTTGAGAGAAGCAGATTGTATTTGGACCTTTTTAACTCAGATGTTTCCAATGTCGATATTTTGGTGACATTATGGCATAATGATCAACTTTCTGTGAAAAAAGATTTCAACCTACTGTATAAAATAGACATTCTAAGAAAATTCAAACAAATTGTTTTCAGTTTTTGTGTTACTATTTACAAAATGGCTTTCATAGTTTTATTAACTATCAGACTAGATCTCTGAGCTAATTGGATGGAACTTTATATAGGTTGGGCTTTGGTTTTAAAAAGCATTGCCTTTTTAAAAAATATTGTTTTAAAAGAGTGTTAAGGATCCAAGAAGTTTGCTTTTGTAAACCTCAGGGCCTTAAAGGAAGGAAGTCAAAAGTTTTATGCTTCAGTCATAGTAAATAAAATTCATGTATTATTGTGGAACATGATTCTGTTAAAATCTGGGAATCTCACCCTAGGGTTAGTCTTAGGACAGTGGAAGGAATTTAGCTGCCGGTGTTTAGGATGTTGACTACACTGAGGCAGTGCTTAGGGTAATATGGTTTGTATGACCCTCATCTTGGCATTCTGTGGTCATATTTATCTTCAGTATATTAAAATAGGTTGATTTTTCTTTTTATCCATGTTTCCTTCTCTTTTTCAATTCTGCTATGTTTTATATGTGAATAAAATACATTTTAAAGTGACAAGTTAATTATTATGTAGTTTCTTATAATATAGTTGGTTAAAGAGATTCAAATACCTTCTTTCTCTTACCTATATTAAGAAACATGTATTTTAAATTGAAGACTATACCACAAGTTTTGGTTTCTGATGTTCATACCTCACAAAATGGTGATAAAAAATTCTTCAGTTTTATTCCATTTTTATTTTCATTGGTATTTTGTGGGTCCCAAGAAGTACAAGCTATTGCAAGAAAGAGGACATTATATTAAAGATTATATGTGAGCCATTTCTATCTGAAGTTTTCTAGTTGAAGAGTAAGTTTTAATCACATGACAATTGGAAGGAAAAGAATAAGCCTTAGATTATTTTGTGGCTTTACCAACCTCTGTTTTACTGTGTACCTCAGCGACTTAGAAGTTTTTTGTTTTTTTTGCCTTGGGAATACCTTTTAAATCCTAAAATACCAGGTTTTTTTTTTCTAGACAAACTCATTATTGTGTGTTTTCAGAATTGTAGCCATTACCCTCTTTTTTAGTCCCCCCTCCAACCCCCTGCCTGCCACCAATCCCACAACACACTTTTAGGGGTTTGTTGGGCATCTGGCTGTCCCTTTGTGCCCTGCTACTCATTCTTCCCTGTAACCTACCTACTGCGGTTAGCGTCCTCTGGCCTCCTGTCTCAGGAAGACAGTCCTTGTGCAAATTCGCCCTTCTGGACATAGGTGACAGTGTTTTCATTGGCCCACCAGAATTCTGCTAGTCGTGGTCTAGAGGTGGCATTTGTCCCTTCTAGTATTTGAAGATGAGGGTAAAAAAAAATAATCCCCAGTTTTACTTTTTAAAATCCTGACCCGAGGACATTTTTTCATTGCTTTTTTAGAAAGAGAGGAGGGTTGGGGTGTCAGGGGGTGGGGGTGAGAGGAGAGAGAGAGAGAGAGAGGGAGAGAGAGAGAGAGAGACAGAGACAGAGACAGAGACAGAGACAGAGACAGAGACAGAGAGAGAGATTGACTGATTGAGATTGGTTGCCTCTGTTAGGCTCCCTGACTGACTAGGGATTGGACTGGCTACCTAGGTATGTGCCCTGGTGAGGGCACATAGCTTAAAGTATGATGCTCCAGCCAACTGAGCCACACCAGCCAGGGTGACTCTTAGTTTTTTAAGTCAACTGAAAGACACCTAAGAGCCGAAATGGTCAATAAGATCCTTTAAATTTTTTTGTACCACAGATTTAGGGGAGCTCTTCTTTTGATGTGACCTTTTGAATATTCTTACATTTGTAATTAGTTTTAGATTTTTAAAAGTAACATCCACTGACTTTAATGCCTTGAAAACTGGTATTTCTAGGATTTAAATGTATGATGTGAATAGACCCTTATTTCTCTTTTTTGATTCTTCCCCTGCAGAACAATTAACTGCATTTTTGCATTGTGATAGAAAGGGTTTTAACTTTACACTTTCACAGAGAAGTAAATTGGTGTTTTAAAACCTACATATGAAAGTGAGTGGTATATATTGTGACCCTGGGAGAGGGGTCCCCTACTTTTCCATAAGCTTTTCCATAAGCCTTTTGCATTGAAACATAGTTTCTCAAATAGATATTATTCTGATCACTCCCCTTGATGTGTCTCTGAGGAACCAAATCTTTCTTTTACTAGAAAAGATTGAATGGGTTTCTAATCGATGGTAAATGGTGCTAATAGTTTTTAATTAGTATACTTCTATATTGACTTACAGAAAATGGCATTGGATTATCTTGCAATTGTGTTTGAAGAATCAAGCGACCCCTTTAGTAATTCCATTTTAAACTGATTGTCATGAAAGGTATTTTCTCCTATGGATTTTTTAGTTTCTGAGCAAGTTTAAAATGTTTACTTACACTGGTAAGCTAAAAGAATATTGCTTGGTTTT
>PVKM010008580.1:25000-38703 GCA_004027735.1 Carollia perspicillata
ATACTAAAACGTGTAGAAATAATCATTGGTTCTCACAGTTGCACTTTTTATAGCCTGTTTGTTCTAAGAGTGGCAGTTAGAGTTTAGTGCTAGAAGTTGCTTCTCCAGTGCGCTCATCTATGTTTTTATGAAAAATAGTATCTTAGAACTCTTTACATAGAGGTCCGAGCACACTTACCTGCCCTATATATGTATGTTGCTGTTTAGAGTGGTAGGGAACTTTTCTTTCCACTGGCACTGAAAATAACAATCTTTTTGCATTTATTGAAACTATGAAAATTTTATGGGAATCTTTATATAGAAATGAACAGTGTTTCTTGTACAGCTCCATAAGCAATTAGAAACATGGTACATAGGGAAAATAAAAAAGGCATCCTTTATAGTTTTATATGGTCTATGTGATTTTTAAAATTTCACTATACACAGTTAAGCAAATTATAAAAACATATATCACCTACATATTTAAAAAGAACAAAAATATGTTGCATATCTTAGGCTAACTGATGGAAATTGGCAATTCTGAGTTGCATGTAATTGCTTAAATATGGAGTTTTTGTCTATTCATGCTTCAGGTATGTTCTAAAGAAAACATTTCTTACATTTATGGTTACAGTATAACCTATGTGAATGGGTTGGAAGATTCTAATTAGAATGACAACAGAGATAGCATTTACTTAAGACTTACTACTAGTATGTTGGTGATTGCCTCTTTCTTTTGGGGAGCTCCTGTGTATGAAAACTTCAGGTTATTTTCTTCCAAATTTTGACTAGCCAAGAGACTAAGCATTTCTATTTAAAACTTGTTCATGCCCTGATTTCTTGAAGGAATACTATCTCATAAGAAAATTAAAGATATAATCCACAGCTCCTAAGTTTTTCGTTACTGTGAAAGGAAGCCTCATTGTACGAACATTGTGTAATATACCCATGTATAATATTTACGGAAAATAAAAAACAAATGATAAAATTTGACCCCCCCCCCATTATTGTTAGGCTGAGGAACAGAATCAGCAGATTACCTGGTTTGTATAAATTGTGATGTTGATTCAACAAAAATGCTGCCAGTCCATAGTGACTTGTCTAAGCCATAGAATCTTCAAGTTGGAATTGAGATTTTGGGTTTGTGGCTCTTTGGACTTTCCATTCACCAAGCTCACAAAGAATGAAATCAGACCTAGGTGCATCCCATTTCTCTTGGAAACTTTTGAGCTTTCTTCCCCCTCACATCCCCCTCTATTCTTCTTCAAAGTGAATGCTGTTATCCTTCCAACCACCACATACACTTGGTTCACTTTAAATGGTGGGGTCAAGTTTGTTCATGGAAACTTTCTATGACACTGTATAGCATGGGACAGAATTTGTCAGTTTGTTTCTCATCCAAAGGATTTATTTATATAAGGGTCACATGCATCACACTTTAAAATGGCTCCATAACCTGGCCTTTAAAAGACTAACTTTTAAGTGGCTGCTTTTGCTGATCCTCCATTGTTTGTTTTGGGTGGCAGAAACTGTGTGGGAAAGTAGATTCGATTTTGCGCATTAATTGATTGACAGATTGATAAGTGTAGTGTGTGCAGAATGTGAGCCAGACACCATACCAGGTAAAGAGGAGGAGAGAAGAAGTAGATTCCCATCTTTCCCTGAAGGACCTCACTGCCTAGTAGGCTACAAAGGTAACGCATGGCCAGCATGTTTTGATGGTTTGTAGAACAATGGCATAGCCGGAAGTTGGGGATGCCTCTGAAAACTATGACCTTTGGGTAGTGATGCTATCATATAATCACATTCATGTAATTTCTTACTCTTTGTGTTGTGAAGCCACAGCATTTAGTAGAGTTAGTCAGAATGGTACAAAGAAACTCAAGTGGACTGTCTTGGAGCTGCCCTTAAAGAAGACCATCTGTTAGGTTTGTTTTAGATGTGTGCTTTTCTAAGAGTCACTGTTGATTCAAGGATTGTTCAACCTCTTGTTCAAAAAGATCCAGTTCTTTATTTCTCAGTAATTTCGCAGTCTGGGGTTGTAGGTGGAAACATAATCTTCTCATCCATAGATATAAACTTTGAATCTCTTTAGACCCTAAAACCTGGAAAGTGATTGTTTAGCATGCTGGCAGTAAAGCACCCTGCTGAATCAGCTTTCTTCAAGTAGTATGTCAGTCTCCTTGATTGCTACCAAATGTAGGCATTTTGATGGACCACATTACAGATTTCGAAAAGATTCATTGATAGATTACATGTGTATAAATGCATCTCAGATTAAACATCTGCTTCTTTGTATATATTTAAAAGTATCCTGTTCTTGATGATTGGAGTGTTTAAATGGTTATCATTTTTAAAAAATTATATTTTATTGATTATGCTATTACAGTTCTCCTGATTTGCCCCTTTCACCTCCCTCCTCCATCCAGCACCACCCACTCCCTCAGGTGATCCCCTGACCATTGTTCATGTCCATGGGTCATGCCAGTAAGGTCTTTGGCTACTCCATTTCCTATACCGTACTTTACATTCCCATGGCTTTTCTGTAACTACCTATTTGTACTTCTTAATCACCTCACCTCCTCATCCATTCCCCCACACTACTCCCATCTGGCAACCATCAAAACGCTCTCTGTATCCATGATTCTGTCTCTGTTCTTCTTGTTTGCTTAGTTTGTTTTTTTAGATTGAATTGTTGATAGATTTATATTTTTTGCCATTTTATTGTTCATAGTTTTGACCTTTTTCTTAAGTCCTTTCAACATTTCATACAGTAATGGTTTGGTGATGATGAATTTGTTTAGTTTTTTTCTTGCCTGGGAAGCTTTTTATCTGCCCTTCGATTTTAAATGGTATCTTTGCTGGGTAGAGCAGTCTTGGCTGTGGGTCCCTGCTGTTCATGACTCTGAATATTTCTTGCCAATCCCTTCTAGTCTGCAAAGTTTCTTTTGAGAAATCAGCTGATATTCCTATGGGAACTCCTCTGTAGGTAACTGTCTCCTTTTCTCTTGCTGCTTTTAAGATTCTCTCTTTATTTTTAACCTTTGGCATTTTAATTATGATGTGTCCTGATGTGGGCCTCTTTGGGTCCAACTTGTTTGGGACTCTCTGTGCTTCCTGGACTTGCATGTCTGTTTCCTGCACCAAATTAGGGAAGTTTTCTTTCATCATTTTTTCAAATAGATTTCCAATTTCTTGCTCTTTCTCTTCACCTTCTGGCACTCCTATGATGCAAATGTTGGACCTCTTGAAGTTGTCCCAGAGGTTGTTTATACTGTCCTCGTTTTTTAGATTCTTTTTTCTTCTTCTCATTCAAATTGGTTGTTTTTTGCTTCCTTATGTTCCAAATCATTGATTTGATTCTTGTCTTCATCCAGTCTACTGTTGTTTCCCTGTAAATTGTTCTTTATTTCAATTAGTGTATCCTTTGTTTCTGACTGGATCTTTTTTATACTGCTGAGATCCTCACTAAGTTCCTTGAGCATCCTTATAACCAGTGTTTTGAATTCTGCATCTGATAGACTGCTTTTCTCTATTTAGTTTAGCTCTTTCTCTGGAGTTTTGATCTCTTCTTTCATTTGGGACATGTTTCTTTGTCTCCTGGTTTTGACAGCCTCCCTGTGTTTGTTTCTATGTATTAGGTAGAGTTGCTTTGACTCAGTGTCTTGGTAGTGTGGCCTAATGTAGTAGGTGTCCTGTAGGGACCAGTGGCACAGCCTCCCCTACAAGCTGGGTGCTCCAGGTGTGCCCTTCATGTGGGCTGAGTATACCCCTTTCTCACAGTTGAGCCCTGGTTGCTGTTGGCAGATCAATGGGAGGTATTTACCCAGGCCCGAGGATGCAAGGACTGGCTGAGCACTGACCACCAACCTCTGCCCTCTGTGGAGGGGCAGAGGGTGGTGGTGCTTTGATGTGGTCTGTAGCTCTCTATTGGGTGTACTGGCCCTGGGGTTTCCCAGGTGGTGCAGTCAAGGTCAATCCCTACCTGTTCTTTACCTGGGGCCACCCTGCCTGAGCTATAAACCAATCTGAGATGGCTGTTACTTGTGCTGGGTTTGAGATTCCCAGGTGAAGCCAAGCTGTGAAAGTAGGCTGGCTGTGGCTACTGCTGGGCCTGGGGCTCACTGATAGGATTTAGGAAGTTGTGAAGCCTGAGCCAGGATCAGCCATTCATATGGAAAAGCAGTTTGGGGGGGGCCAGTAAGTTGGGTGGAGCAGAGTCTCTGTGATCTCCAAGGTGGGTCAAACAGTGTTAGCCAGGTTGATGGAGTCTCAGCTATGGCACCAGCTTGCTTGCTCTGTGAGGGGAGAGTTTAAAAGATGGACAGTGTCTTCTGTTTACCTTGATGCTAGACACTCCAGTTTCTCCCTTTCTACCACTGGTGTATACCACTGGTGCATATATCTTTGCAAGCACACATTTTTGAGTTTTTCAGGTAGATACTGAAAAGAGGGACTACTGGGTCATACGTTAACTCTTTTAATTTTTTGAGGAACCTCCACACTGTTTTCCATAGTGGCTATACCAGTTTACATTCCCACCAGCAGTGAGTAGGGGTTCCTTTTTCCTCCACAACCTGTTCAACACTTGTTGTTACTTGTCTTGTTGATAATAGCCATCCTAACAGATGTGAGGTGGTATCTCATTGTAGTTGATTTTCATTTCTGTAATAGCTAGTGAAGTTGAGCATCTTTTCATGTATCTGTTGGCCATTTGTATGTCTTCTTGGGAGAGGTGTCTGTTCAGATCCTTTGCCCACTTTTCAATTGGATTGTGTTTGTTTGGTGTTGAGTTGTATGAATTCTTTATACATTTTGGATATTAACCCCTTGTTGGAGCTGTTGTTTGCAAGTATGTTTAGCCAGTCAGTTGTTTGCCTTTTTGTTTTTTGGCAGTTTTTTGTTTTGCTGTGCAGAAGCTTTTTAGTTTGATATAGTCCCATTCATTTGTTTTTGCCTTTAAGTCCCGTGTCTTTGGGGTCAAATTCATAAAGTCTTCTCTAAGACCAAGGTCCATAAGTTTAGTACCTATGTTTTTTCTGTGTAATTTATTGCATAATAAATTGTGCCACATACAAGAATACATTGAAAATGGATTAAAGACTTAAATGTTAAATCTGAAACCATAAAAATCCTAGAAGAAACTATAGGCAGTAAAATCTCAGACATTGCTCGTACCAATATTTTTTGTGATATATCTCTCCAGGCAAGGGAAAAAGAAAAATAAACAAATAGGACCACATCAAAGTAAAAAGTTTTTGCACTGTGCGTTGATTTTGTACTCTGCAATTTTACTGTATTTGTTTGTAGTAGAATTTTGGTGGAGTCTTTAGAGTTCCTGTGTAAAGAATCATGTTATCTGCAAAACATAACACTTTTACTTCTTCATTCCCAATTTGAATGCATTTTATTTCTTTTTCTTACCTGATTGCTCTGGCTTGACTTCTAGTACTATGTTGAAAAAGAGTGATGAGAGCAGACCTCCTTGTCTTGTTCCTGATTTTAGACGAAAAGATTTTAATTTTTCACCATTGAGTGTGATATTAACTGAGGGTTTGTCATTTATGACCTTAATTATGTTGAGATACTTTCCTTATGTACCTATTAAGTGTTTTAATCATAAATGGATGTTGTATCTTATCAGATGCTTTTTCTGCATCTTTTGGTAAGGTTATATGATTTTTCATCCTTTATTTTGTTAATGTGGTTTATTACATTGGTGTGCATGTGTTGAACCATCCTTGTGCTCCTAGAATGAACCCCACTTGATCGTGATGTTTTATTTTTCAAATGATTGTTGTATTTGATTTGCTAGTATTTTGTTTAGGATTTTTGCATCTGTGTTCATTAGAAATATTGGTCTGTAGACACAAAAATGTGTTGTTAACCCTTGCTAGGTTTTGGTATCAGTGTTATGTTGGCCTCATAAAATGTGTTAGGAAGTATTGCCTCTTCAATTTTTCAGAAGAATTTGAGAAGGATAGGTATCAAATCTCCTTTGAATATTTTGTAGAATTCATTAATGAAGCCATCTGGTCTTGGACTTTTATTTTGGGGGAGATTTTTGATCGTTGTTTCAGTTTCTTCACTGTTGATTGGTCTATTTAGACTTTCCAGTTCTTCATGATTTAGTCTAGGAAGGTTTTATATTTCTAGGAACTTATCCATTTCTTTTCAGTTATTGAATTTGGGGGCATATATAGTCTTTCATAGTATTCTTGCGTGATCCTTTGTATTTCTGTGATGTCTGTGGTAATTTCTCTTGTATTTCTGATTTTTTTATATGAGTTATTTCTCTTTTTTCCTTAGTGAGTCTAGCTAGGGGTTTGTCAATTTTATGAATCTTTTCAAAGAACCAGCTCTTTATTGTATTAACTTTTTATATAGTCTTTTTGTTCTCTGTGTTCAAAATTTTTTGCTCTAATTTTTATTATTTTCTTTCTTCTGACTTTGGCCTGCTTTTGTTCTTCTTTTTCTAGTTCTTTAAGGAATAATGTTAGGTTGTTTACTTTTTTCCTAGTTTCTTGAGATAGGCCTGTAGTAATATAAACTTCCCTCTTATTACTGCTTTTGCTGTATCTCAGAAGTTTTGATATGTCATATTGTTATTCTCATTTGTCTCTATATATCTTTTGATCTCACCTTTTATTTCTTCTTTGACCCAGTCATTTTTTAGTAGTATGTTGTTTAATCTCCACATATTTGTGGGGTTTTTTAACTTCCTTTTTACAGTTGATTTCTAAATTCCAAGCATTGTGGTCAGAGAATATGCTTGGTATGATTTTAGTATCCTTAAATTTGTTGAGGCCAGTTTGGTGACCCAGCATATGGTCTGCCCTTGAGAATGAACTGTTCTCCAGTGTACACGGACCTTTCTGGACTGGCCTCTTAATGGAACTATATTTTAAAACCTTAAATATTTAGACAAACTCAATTGAAAAATTGATACGTTTTCTTATTTAAGGCTCTTCTTTTAAATTGAAGATTTTTTCCTAATTTGCTCACTCCCCAGCTGTTACAGTTATATTGGAGGAACTCATTAAAAGACCTTTTCGTTTTGAGCTATTCTTTCTGAAAGCACACCATGCTATACAGCTCTGCTCTACTACTATGTACTTGAATCTGACTTCAGGAAATAGTAATATGTGGTCCTCACGCATTCTTACTAGAAGTATTCTCCTGGTTTTATTCTGGCTCCAAAAAAGCCCCTCTGAATTTTACACATTTGTGAATACTAGTGGGTGATCCTGTTTCTGGTGAGTTACCCGATGATTATAACTAAGTTGACTGTGTGGTTGCTGTTGAGACCTGTAGTCTTGGTGTTAACTTTTGCCTCATGTAATCAGCCTCTGTTACTCGTTGAGATGTACCTACAGGTCTGCAGTCATCAAGTTCTGTTCATTATCCCTCCTGAATTGCTCCCTGGTCCTTCCTATTCTGCCGTTTTCCTATGCATCCCTACTCTCAGCTTCCCTCCTGTGGATTCTTCCTAATAGCCTAAAACCAATAACCTTTTAATCACTACCCTTCATATGGGGCCAGAGATATCTTTCTAAAATCTAAATCAAATCATGTAGTCAACCATTTCTCTTCAGTTAACACTTTTGATGGTTCCTCGGTTCCTTTAGCGTCTACTCCAAACTTCCTAACTTGAATTTAAGGCCATGGCAATATGACTTTGACCTAGCCTTTAGCCTGATTTTTTAACATTTCTCTTTATAACCAGATGTAGAATGTCTCACCATTTGCCGGCATGGTTTGTTCTTTTCCACCTCTGTATTTTTGCTCATGTTCTTTTTATGGTTGAAATGCCTTCTTGTCCTCCCTATCTTCAGGATACTTTGATTCAGTTCAGTATTAAATACCCTGCTTATATCACTTTTTCTGTGAAACTTGCTATATCTGAATTTGTCACTCTGTCTATCCTCAGCACTCGGAGAGCACTTGGAACCTTCACTCCTTACATTGTATTGTTTGTCTGTCAATCTGTGAACTCTTTAAGTGTAGGAATGATTGTAGTCAGTATCAGAGGCTCTTCATAGTAGCCAGGATAAATCAGAGACCAGTGAATAATTGTGAATATAAAGTATGTAATACACAGATACAATTATTTAAGGAGTTCAGATTCCAGAATGGACAGCACAGAGGCACGATAATGGTGATTAAGAGCATGGAATTTGGAGTCAGACCGATTGAGTTTGAATCCCAGCTCTGTCATTTACTGGGGTTTCCTCTTTGGGGTTTTGTTTCCTTACCTGTAAACCAGAGATAATCGTAGTAAAGACCTCCTAGGATAGTTGTGAGGGTTAAGTGCTTTGGAATGTGCAGGCTGTTCAGAATAATACCTAGCATCTAATAATAACCAATAATTATATAGTGTCTGCTATTTTTAGGGGTAGATTTAAGGTAGCTGGGTAAACTGTTTTGTTAGGTATTAGGGTTATATGTGATAACCTTTATCTCGAGAATTTCAGACTGACCCTAGGAACAATTCTGGAAAACCTTTCCTTTTTAAGCCTGCACAGTTCCAGAGCAAAATTTAGAGAAGTCACAAAGGTAAGAGAGTACTTTTTCAAATAAAGATGAAGTGGGAGAACCAGAAATAGAGCCTGAATATTTATGTTCTAAAATGTACTGAACATACTGAAAGTCTTTAAATGGTGATGAAGAGGGGTTTCAAATAATTAGTTTTATTTTATTTCAGTTGTGAAATCTGTATATTGAGACTTTTTCATGTCAGAAATTTAGTAATAGGTCCCACTGTCCTTGTAAATGCGCCCTTTTTTGGTTGCATGTAGTACTTAGTATTATGTTAACTTTCATTGAAAAAATACTTATATGCAGTAGCACTAAGATTCCTCTGGCTGCCAGAATTTGAAACTAACTTTGGTCAGTTTCAGATTTCAGATGGGATCTAACACAAGCCCAGACTGTGGTCTAGTCTGTATGTGTGTGCATGTGTATAGAGCAGGCGGGTATAGGGGGTGGTAGGGTAGAAATGAAAAGGTATTTATAAAAGAAGGATGTGAGGGTGATCTGGCTGTCACATCTGTCACCCCTTGATCACCAGGGTTGATACAGCTGATCTGGCTGGCTAGGCAGATGTCCCCTTCCTCCTTCACCGAGCCATATGCGTCTCTCATGAAGTTTGCGCTCGGTCGAAGAGGGCGACCTTCCTCACTAGAGGAGAGGACTGGTCTTCAGTCAAGGGTACACCTGCTAGAACCTTCAAACAAGCTCTCAAGGTCCATTGGTAGGAGAACGTAGGGTAGTCAAGCTTCCAGGACTCCAGACACATCCAAATGAGGCGCTGCACGTGGCAGTCTGCCTTTCTTTAAAGAAAAAAGGTATTTGTAAAAGAAGATGATCTTTTAAAGAAAATTGAACTTATCAAAGATCACTTACTTATACGTCAGCCTTGTGAAATATATAGTAATAAAATACAGTTTCACATTGCTCTTATTCCTAGAATATTCTTTTGTAACCTGCTCGTCTAGTAAATAACTGAGTCCTTTCTCAAAAGTCAGCTCAACTGCCCCTACCCCTGAGGAGTCTTCCACACCCACTGGGTAGACCTGGCAGCACCTTTCTTTTCCCTTGGGCACACTTCTATCAGAACCCCTGAAATACTTTATTGCACATACTTGTACGTATCTTCTTCCTCCCTCTGGCAGGAAGTCAGAGATTCTTGTCTGCTTCATGTCCACATCTCTGAGACCTGGTACTGTACATGGATGTTAGTAGGCTAAGTATTGATATATGATAATAAATGAGGAGTGTTCACACTGGGATCTTTGGGCTCAGAATTTGAATGAGGTAGGATAAATGAAAACATACATTTAATAAAATTTCACCTTACCTACCAGAGGCTTAACCAATGGTATGTAAGAGTCTTGTATTTGGATGTATTTCAAACATGATGCCTCTTTAGTAACATCTAGTTTTAGTAGTGTAAATTGTAAATTGTTGAGAGCATTTTTATCAGAGAAGCAGATGCTTACTTTTTTGGAGATCTAAACCCCTGGTAAAATGAGAAGTATTTCTGATTTTTAAAAATGTTTTTCTGTTATAAGTAACAGTTTTAATGGCTAAAGTCCCTTTCATTATTCATGTCTCACTTCTTAACAAATATTATCCCTCCCTAAAAATTTTAAGTATTATTTTATTGTTATTTTTTGGTATGTTTGGCCCAAAGAAAAGAAGACGGCAAGTATCCCCATGTTCTGTAAGATTTGGCAGTCTGGCTTTGGAAATGTTACTTTGGGCAAAGGCTTTACTTTTCCAGCTTCACTTTTTTCATCTGTAAAACAAGGAAGTGCCACTAAATTTGTACAACTGTGAGTAGTTGGCATGATGTATACACAATACCTGAATTAGTCTAGTTCAATACTTTTTTTTTTTTTTTGATATAGCATGAGGAAAATGAAGCAAGGAGAGAAGACTTTGCAGCTTTCATGTAATTGATGCTGTCTGGTATTGCATTAACTCATAGTATGTAAATAAATCCTTAATGTGGACAAAGAGCCTAGAGTCAGATGATAAAAACTAACTCTTGTAAAACCACCCCCCAATTTTCCATCATAGATGGAGCAGCTATTTGTTCTTTTTAGACCCTCTGGACAAGCCAGGGCTTTTTCCTCTCTCTAAGACTCTGACGACCGTAGATAGTATCCAGTCCAGGGTGCTGTTGAGAGTGAGTGGGACATGGCATCACGATTACACAGAGATAATGAGCACAGCCAGGATGTGCTAGGCAAGCTGCCATGTAAGGTTACTCTAATCTGAGGGCCTTGACACAACACCACGAAATTTTCACCCCACTGCTGCAGTTGGAAAGCTTCATTCAGCACGGAGGGCTGCCACTGCACAGTTTTAGCTCTGTGGGTGTTTTTCACTGCGGAGAAGGAATCCTGATCAAATGGGGTGCGAGAATGAGAATGTCTCTCTTGAATATCTTGTTTGTAATCCACAAAGCAGCAAGCTGAGGATTGTGGGAAGGGCTTGAACGCTGGGGATAGATGAACCAGGGTTGAATCTAGCATTTCCATTCTCTGCCTATTTCCAGTTAAGCAACTTACCTCACCATTCTACCTGAAACTAATTTTACTCAGCTTTCAAGGTTCAGTTTGTGTGTAAGAGGGTAATAATATCTACATCAGGTTATTGGGAGGCTCACGGAGCACACATAAAACTTCTGGCGTAGGAAGTCACACATGCTAGCTGCTTTCTTTCCCAGTCCCTTCCACTTGTCACATGTCCCCCTCCAGAAAGCAGATGGCCATTGATAAATGAGAGACAAAATAAAGGCTAAATCAGAACAAACTGATATAATATAATTAGATACTACATTATAAACATAATTCTTACAGGCATAAATGGTAGACATTTGACAGAAATAACTAATATTATACCTACACAGCTTCAGTCGTTTTCTCTATTCCTTTTATTTTCTATATCAAGGATAAATATTGATTCTCTGATAAATTCCGTCTCCTCTGCTGCATGTGGTCTCACTGCTTCCCGTCAGGATTAAACGAGGAGACGTGAAGACTGTTAGCACAGTGAGTGGCAGTGGTGCGGGCTCAGCCCTCCTGAATCTCTGGACTGTCACCCGTCGTTTCTTAGCACCGTTGCCAGAGGTTTCCTCTGTGGTAGGTGTCCTGCTAGACACTGACGATGGGTATAACCCCCACCTTCTAAAACTCAGTCTGGCATGGCAGACAGACCTGTAAATAGATTTTATTAATTCTAAAATGCACATTTTTTCATTTTAACATCTCTGAAATTGGGATGCACCTTACAGTTGATGGTGTGTCACTTTATTTGCAGCAGTTTTTCCCCTAGTGGTACTGAGAATTAATAGCCTTGTAATTGATATCTTCTTAGATAAAGTGATATGCAGCAGGTTATGGAAATAAAAAGACATCCTTTCTCTGCACACAGGAAGATGGACTTTGGGAACTCAGAAGAAATACCAGGTATCAGGGAGCAGGTTCTGAAGAGAGCTTTAAGCTGGTCCTATCTAAATTTGTTACAGTTCTTTTGTTGCTCTTTTTAACCACAACCCCTCTCCCTGTTGTCAGGGTTATTATTAGGGCTCCCATGTGACATTCCTTTTCCTTTTTGGAGGCCTGACATGCACCTTTTCGTGTATCTTTTCCCTTCTGTGGAAATGACAGGTCCTGAGATTGTGGTCAGTTTAAACACAAGGTTGGCACGAGAACTCAGGAGAAGTGAGAATAACTTCTGAATTTCTGCAGTCTGGAAGACCTGCAGGTAGATGGAGAGGTTAGAAAGGCACATGCAAGTGAGATATAAAAGGATTCAAACCATCCTAGTGACTTCCAGTACCTTAGAATAAAGTCCAGAGTATTCAATATGCCCTCCAGGGCCCCACATGATTCGGTCTCTGTCAGTCTGTCCAGCCTCATCTTTTGCTACTCTCTCCCATCCCTTCTCTGCCCCAACATGCCTGGCTTCGTTTAGCTCTTTGAATGTGCCAGGGGGTCTTGATCAGTGGCCTTTGCTTATGCTGTTACCTTTTTGGGCCTCCTTCTCCCTATCCCTCTTCCAGTCTTTGACTGGTGAACTTATACTCACTCTAAAGTCTTAGCTCAAAGTGTCACCTCCTGGGATGTCTTTCTTTACTGTGCCACCTAAATTCAGGCCCTGTCATTTGTCTCAGAGCACTCCATTCTTTTCCTTCATAGTTCCTGTCACTATTCATATTATGTATAAGTGTATTCCTTTACATAGCATCTGTCTTTTCAAATAAATTGCAAGCATCATGTAGACAGAGCCTTTAGCACATAGTCTGGTTCTAAATATGAGTAGAGACATTTATTGAAGAAGATAAAAGATACAAGAAATATTGTACAAAGGGCAATGATGCCTCAGTCTCCTTCAAAGTAGGCACCTTGGGACCTCACACAATTCTCCCAGTGACTCTCCCACTATTCAAAACATTCTGCAAATTCCTTTGTTGGAATCACCATCAGCTGCCCTGTTGTATTTTCCTGAATCTCATCGATGGTCTGAAATCTCTTCCCTTTTAAAGGTGACTTTAGTTTTAGGAAAAGCCAGAAGTCACAGGGCACCAAATCTGGGCTGTAGGGCAGCTGAGTCACTTGGGTGATTTGCTGTTTCACCAGAAGACTCTGCACTTACGGGATGCACGAGCAGGTGAGTTGTCATGATGAAGCTGCCAATCACCAGTTTGCCCATAGCTGTGGCTGTTTTTGTTGTATTGCATCTCTTAGCTGATGAAGAACATTGAGGCGTGGTACTCCTTATTAGTTGTTTGGCCTGGAGGGGCATAATCGTGATGGACAACACCTTCCCAATCAAAAACACAGTTAACATGGACTTGATTTTGCTGCCACTTTGCCTCGCCTTCTTTGGGTGTGGAGAGCCAGGTGGCCTCTATCGGGGCAACTGGGCCTTTGTTTCCAGATCATATGTGTAGCTGTAGGCCTGCATGATTCATCTGTGTTTGTGACCTTCTTGAGGAAACCTGGTTCATTGGGAGCAGCTTGAATCCGGTCACTAGCAACTGCAGCACAGTGTTCTTCTGCTTTGGTAGCAGAAGCCGCAGAATGAATTTTGCCACAACACGTTTCATGCCAAGATCCGGCGTCAAAGTCTCGGACACAGCAGTTTTTGGAATCCCCGGATTGGCTTCTGGTTCTCACCTGTCAGTCGCTGATCTCTGTTGATTGCGGCCC
>PVKM010008581.1:0-38681 GCA_004027735.1 Carollia perspicillata
CTTCCTAAGGAAATTGAATGATTTCTATACCGTTTAAACATTCATGTTTCTTCCCATGAATGCAATTGATCTAATCAGTCTTAGTTTGGCTAGCTAGTATTTTTTTTTGTCTTGTTCTTTCTACATTGAAAGACTTCCTTCTATATTTAAGATTTTAATTCTTTTTAGTTATATATTGCTCCAGAATCATCTTTAAGTCCATCACTTGTCCATTAATTTTGTCAATGATGTTATTTATAAAATGAAAGTATTTACTTTGGTTGTACCAGCACATTTTATTTTTTAATGTTTTGTTTAGATCAAATATAGATAAAGGGCACCAATTTTGAGTGTACAGTTTGATAAATGTCCATATGCATGTAAACCCTTGTGAGGCCACACAGATCAAGATAATGGGTTATTTCTAGCACCCCAGGCCTTCCCCAGCAGGTTTTCCCAGTCCAAACCCACTCCCTATCCCTAATCCTCACACCCACAGAGCGATTTTCTACAACCTGACATTAGTTTTGTTTGTTCTTCCAATTCATATAAATGGGATCATATATCACCTACTCCTTTTGTCTACCTTTATTCATTCATCATTATGACAGTGAGACTCATCCAAGCTGTTGCAGTTAGCAGTAGTTTTATGTTGTAGCTGTGTGATTCTCCACTGAATAAATACAACACAATGTATCTATCCATTCTACTATGGGCATTTGGGTTGCTTCCAGTTTAGGGCTACTGTGAATATGCTATTACGAACTATACGAAGAATTTTACAAACATATTTTCACATATGTTTTTAAGTGGACATAGGCACTCAATAAATGTATTCTTTTGAATATATTTATGCAATGTATTATATATATGTAAGTACATGTCAAATTTTGGGGTCAAGTTTGTGTATATATTTAGCATGAGTAGATAATGCAAAACAGGTTTCCAGACTGGTTGTCCCAATTTACACCCTGAAGAGCAATAGATGAGAGCACTAATTGCACTGCATCTTTGCCAAGAGTTTGTATTGTTGGGCTGTTCAATTATAGTTGTTCTCATGAGTGTGTAGCAGAATTACCTTGTGCTTATTACTTTTTCTCAATATTTAACTTCATTTCTCTGGCTTCTTTATCAGTTATTTTGAGGAAGACATTGCCTGGAATACCACAGTACTAAAGTTATTGCATATAGATTGTCAGTGGATGAATCAATTTCTTGTTCCAAGACATTTAGCAAAAAAAAATTACTAATAACAGATCATCTGTAACAACTTTATATTCAACCTTTACATACCCAGGGTTCAGCAGAAGTAAGCCTTGCTTGAGTGTGGTTGGTAGGGTAATAATATGGGTGTGATAATTTATAGTTCTAATTTAAATATTTCACCTAAGATGTCATACAGTGTGCTTGAATGTGATATTGTTATGTTACAGAATTACATGCTTATGATTTTTTGATAAAATATTTTTAATAAAAAGGGGCATCATTTGTGCTGGATCCTGTACATAAAATTACTACATTTCAATGTATTAGCTGATGAAATACATTACTAGATTCCTTAGTGCTGAACCTTTGTTATATAACTAGAATAAAATAGAATTTATTCTGCCGTTAATCTTTTGTTCAATTCTATTTGCTTAGAAGTCTCTTTGATTAGAACATTTCTATCAGTATATGTAGGTGAGCTTGGTTTGTTGATTTACTTTTATGTGCTACATTTTTGGGGGCACTAATATCACAGTCGTTTGCTCCATAAAATGAATTGGAAGTTTTGTTTGTTTCTCTTCTCTGAAACTGGTCATACCATACTGATTAGATCCCATACAAAGCAAGGTATTAGCCTCTCTCTAGCCTGATGCCTTTGTGGGAAGTTGACACAACAGTAATTTCTTCGTGGCATTTGGCTTCTAATGTTTTCTCGGAGACAATGTGGACAACTGGCTGGAAGTATGGAAACTCTGATGGTTGGAATCTGGGTTCCATCACTCACTGGCTACGTGCCCTTAGGCAAATTGCAGATCCTGCAATGCCTCCATTTCTTCACTGAAGACTAGAAATGATAAATGGTAATGATAATGCCGGCCTTATAGGGTTGTTGAGAAGACTAAAAGAATTAAGGCATGAACGCTTGTAGAACAGTGCCTAGCACAGAATAAATATTTAGTAATATTATTTCACTTCTTCTGGGGGCAATTTGAATAACTTACATTCTTGTAGAAAGTGTATTTCAATAAATTAATTTCAAAATATGGGCAGAATCATCTCATTTGCATATGCACATTTCCTCCATTATATCTTATTATTTCCCCATTATCATTTTTTGTTCTTTGTTGGTGTATACTCCTCTCTTCTCTTTGACTGATTTTGCTAACAATTTTAACAAATTTTAGCCCTGTATTTTAACCCAAAGAACCAGCACAAGGTTTATTCATTATTTTTGATAATTTTCATTTTCAAATTCATTATTTCTGCTTTTATTTTTTATTGGTTTCTTTATTTTCTTCAGGATTTTTTAAGTTTTTTCTAAATTCTCATGTTGGGTGCGTGATTTTTTTAATTTTTCTTAATTATTTACTTATAGTATTTTATTCCATTTGTATGTCAAAGTTTTTGATATGAAGTCTATTAATGATTTTTATTTTCTAGATACATAATTATTTTGGTATAGAATCCCTCTTTTAACAAATAATTCTTTTTTTATTGGGGTGACATTCGTTCATAGGATTATATGGGCTTCAAGTGTACATTTCTATGATACACGATCTGTATATTGGATTCTATTCCCACCATCCAAAGTCAAATCATCTTCTGTCACCATATATGTGGTGCCCTTTACCCTTTACTGACCTCCATCCCTTTGCCTCTGGCTACCACTGGGCTCTTGTCTGCCTGTGTCTATGGGTTTCAGTTTTATATCCTACATCTGAGTGAAATCATAAGGTTCTTAGCTTTTTCTGGTTGACTTATTTTGCCTAGCATAATATTCTCAAGATCCATCCATGAAGCCACAAACAGCAATATTTCATCTTCGCTCATAGTATTCCAAGTGTTTCTAGTATTCTACTGTATATATGTTCATATCTTCTTTATCCAGTTCTCTGTCAAAGGACACATTAGTTGTATCTATCCAAATAATTCTTTATGAAAAGTTTCTTTCTATTGATTTTTTCTGTTGTATGAAAAGTTTCTTTCTATTGATTTTTTTCTGTTGTTTCAGTCTTTTTCTAATAAATGTCATTTTATTCATTAATTTTATTATGAATACTTTTAGGTATTTTTACTATTTTTTCTTCTTTTTTATGGAATTTTACTATTTGTTTTCCATAGTCAGTGTTATTTCTTCTTATCTAATTGGAATGTATAAAATCATATGTACTAAAGTAAAAAACATCTATATTGTATTTTTAACTCTCCAAAACATTATAGGAATTTTGAATGCTTGACTGCAGATTAGTACCCTCCTCCCCTTACATGCTGTTATTGTCCCACAGTCTAGTGTAGTTTCAACCTTTTTCATCTCATGGCGTGTATAAACTAATTACCAAAATTCTGCAACACACCAAAAACCATATTTTTGCTAATTTGACAAAAAATCGATATAATTTTGACTCATTCACACTGAAAAGCTATTGTTGTGTTGGTTGTTGTCATCGTTTTAATTTGACAATCCAAAGGAAAAGAGGTCAGTGCCCCTGACTAAGTAGACAATGTGTGTTTAGAAATTCTTGGGAAACCCTGGTTGAAAACCACTGGTCTGGTGCTGTCATAGTGCCCCTGGTCAATTAGACACCATTGCTAATTACTATTTTTGATGATTTCTTTGCACACCATTCTTTCTTGCACCAGTTGTCCCTTCTGAAATCATTTCCCTGCTTACTCAGATTCATCCTTTAGAATTTAATTTAGTCTATTGCTGGTAGATATTACTAGTATTCAGCAATGCCGTCCACTTCCACGATACCACAGAGTCTTGTGCAGTTAGGTAGATCTCTTTGACTACTTTTTGGCCAAGGAAGTGAAAATAATTTCTCCTCGTGACACATGAGAGTTCTTTGCCAATATGATGTCAAAAGGTGGAACCATACACACTGCTAAGTAAGGCATTTGAAAGCAACTACCCTTGAGAACCATTAAAATCATAGCGAAATTTGAACAACTAAGAAGTAAGTTTTTAATGTTTTAGCCACTGAGATTTGAGGTAAATTTATACTGAATCATAACCTAGAGTGATTCTAATATAATGTGCTTTATTTATTTCAAAAAGTTTGCATTTCTTCCTTGCTACTTAATATAGTTTTGTTGCACCCATGATTCTAAGTTGTCAAATATCTTTTCTCTGGACTTTGCACATATTATACTACTGAATTCCAGCATTGATTTTTTTTTTTTTTGTCTTGCTGAGAAATTTATTAACTGTCAAAATTTTATTCATTGTAGGCGACTCACTTTATCTCTGATGGTTTTTAAGATTTTTCTTTTTATCTTTCATTTTCTGCAGTATTACCATAATTTTATATAAAGATAAATTTCTTTGTGTTTGACCAGAAAATTCTCAGACATTGTCTCTTCAAGTAGTTCCTTCTCTCTGCTTTTTTCTACCCTGTTTTTCTGGAAGTCTGCTTAAACAAGTTAAACCTTTTTGTTCTTCCCTCCTTATATCTCAACCTTTCTCCTATGTTCCATTTCCTGTCTCTCTGGGATGCATTCTAGTTCATTACTTCAGTACCTTCAAGCACATTTATTCTGTGCTATGCCTAATCAGCACCCTTTGAGTTACCTCAGTATTTTCTATTTCTAAAAGTTACATGTGGCTCCTTTTCAGATCTGCCTATTTATTTTTCCACTGTCTTTTGCTTTGTTTGCTTTTATGTCATTACTTATTTCTTCAAACACTTCATCTATAATTATGCTGTTCTTTTGTTTCAAGGGTACATACTCTAAGAAAGCCATTCTGAATTCTTCTGCTCTGACAGTTCAATAATCTCCAGAGTCACAATTATTTTCTCAGTAGTCAGGAGGTAGTTTACAGCTGACTTAGAGCGCCCAGTGGTCCTAATGGACAGTCAATTGCTAGATGAGTTTTTTTTTTTCATTTGTAGGTTAACATATTTTATCTATATTGACTTTTGTAAGTTTTTAGTGTACCCTTGGGTTTATAAAGGTTATCAGAATATGTTTCAACACATTCATTTCTTCATCATTCTTAGCAGAAATGTGGTAAATCCTTTCAATCCATAGATTAAACTCCGTCTTCAACTCAGGGATTTTTTTTTTGCTTTTTTTAATGAATGCACATTCCTGATCTGTTTTTCTCTTTCCTTTTTGAATTATTCACATGTTTCATGGACCTACCAACTAAATCTTTCGTTGCTCTTCTCTCATAATTTTTACCTCCCTGTTGTTATCCTGGGTCTTGAGATAAGTCAGGTTCTTTGACCTCAAAGTCTTTTCATTCAGGCCTCAACAGTGAATTCGTGGCCCCCAGTTCATCTACTGACTGGCTCTATTTGGAAAAGCGTGGTTTGTAACTTCAGGAAAATAGTTTGTGTGCTGCACTTATAGCTCCTTAAAAGCTGAGTGTTGCCCCCAATTTTTTAATCTGCCTAAAAAATCAGTTCTATGATACCAAATGTGCTATTCATTTTAATTGATGATTACTTTTCCAGATGTTGGATCCCCTTATGTGAGAGGCATTACTCTTTACCCAGACATCACAGACAGTGAACAAACAGCAAAGTGGCTTCTATCCTGAGTGCCTGTCATGAAGAACTGGGCATATATATCCCTGCGGGTGCACCTGGAAGAAGTCCCACTGCTCCTCAGAATCTTGGACCATACCAGTCTCAAGGACGAGAATGACTTAATCCTACCTCAGCTTATTCTGACCCTCTCAGTGTTGGGGCAGAGGCAGCAAGCACACCACACTCCCTGAAGTAAGTTCTTCCAAGGTTTCTACTTCCACAGCTCATCCCAGAATTCCAGGCGCTGCACATCCCTGCGTAGAGCCCAAGGTAGCTTTCCTTGTATCTAATTGCCTATCAGCCCATTGTTGTAGTACTTTGTTTGCCTTATTTTCAACAACTTGTTTCTCGTACAGCTATTTATGAGAGCAAAAATATATTTTGCTAGTTGGACTTATTGAACCATCTATAAATGGCACTTGTTGTCTAGAAGTAGGTTTTTGTTATTGCTCTTGTTCTTCTTCTCTGTAAAACTTTTTCCATGGCTCTCAGGATTAGACCAATTTTGTTGCCTCTGTCCTCTAGATATTGCTTCTCTAAGCACTACAAGTGAAGAGAGTTACTACAATTGCCAGGGCTACCAGTTAATATCTGTGGCTTTTATGGTTTCCTGTACATTAAATAGTGTTAAGTTTTCCAAATCTTAGGAAACTCCTATTTATTTGCTGTGGCAGACAGAATGGAATTAGAACTAGACTCCCCGTATCTTCTGAATAAAACACACATACAGGGGGAAAAGATAGTTCCCTCTTGTTCCAAACGTGGCCTTGGCACGCCATGAGCAGACATTCATTCTGAGAGCCTTCGCCCTAAGGCTCCCTCTGAGCATTACACATCTGGGAGCAGCTCGGCCTGCACAGTGAAATCTTTGCTACCACTATTACGTAGTGCCTGCATTCCTCCTCCATGTCCCACACCGATAGATCAGAAACATACCCAAAAGCACATCCATCCTATGTATCAAGAGAAAGGTGCAATATTTGAAGACAATTAAAATGCAAGTTAATATCATGTGGCTTTGTTTCACAGACAAGGAAATACAAATTAGGTCCTGATGTTGCTGAATTCCGCTGTAGTAATAATTCTCATTCTCAGTATTTATACTGAAAGACAGAGTATCTCTCTCTAATTCTATTCCACCATTGGCAGACATTCTCAGGAACCCTCCGGGCTTTTCTGTCCAGTGTATGGAAAACTTCCACATGCTTCCTCAGCTACCTCAGCCATGCCTCACAGTAGTTGGTGCATGGCCATGCCCTGCTTCACCATCTCCTCACAGGCCCAAATAACTTTTTGCCATGCTTTGGCTTGAGTTGAACCCCAGCCTGTGAATATTTGCCGGTTCCATTTCCAAAAGTTCAAAATTCATTGTACTAGATAGTTTCTCTAGAGACACAGGGCTGGGAAAATTCTGGCCGCTGTCACTGTTACTTGGAAAGGTCGTTCTCATTCCACAGAATGAAATGCAGTATTTGTTCCCTGGAGAAGCTAGAGAAGCTAAAGAGTGTGTTTCAATTGTATGCCCATTCTCACTTCTAAATGCTTCTACTGCTTACTCTGTTAGGCAATTAAATGACTCAAAGTCAGGTGTTTTGAACCCCAATTGCAAAGTCCTATATTTCCTCTAAAAGTATAATGACACTACAGTGCACAAAATGCAGAAAATAACATCCTAAAATTAGCCAAAGGGCTTTATTTAACATTCAAACACACAGAGATTCTGAATTCGCTCCCCAAATATATCTTTTATAAATATATTCTCTGTATCAGTATGTGCTTTATGACATATCACTACTTATTGTTCTGACAAGTAAGATTTTGTTTTCATATAGCTCTAATTTTTATATAAGTTATGGCTCAAAATTAGATTGTCATAATTTTTATTTTCGGCCCCTGGGGAAGAAAAACCTTATTTCCTTCTTATTTCTTCTTGGGTTCCATCAGTAAGGCACCCCTACTTGTTTCTTCTACAGTACTGGATAGTTCTATTTATTAAAAAAACACAGTAACTAGTCTATTTTTAAAACTTAGATTTCTACTAGCATTTTTTACTTACCACTGTATGAGTAATTGAATGATTATACTTTAAAAGTCAGTGATGCAGTGATGATAGATAGATAGATAGATAGATAGATAGATAGATAGATAGATAGATATAGATAGATAGATAGATTTAGTCTGTCTAGAAAAAGTCCAGCCATTGTTAATATAATGAGAATGGTAACCTGGAATCCAAGGAGAGTGGGTGGGAGAACTGGAATGTACACACATGAATAATGACAACTTCACTCTACTAGTCAGTGGGAGTGATAGATGCTGTTGAGTGAGCATGTGTACTGTGTGGCCGTCACATTCAAAATGACTGAGGAAGTAGAGGAATGAATCTGCATCAAATTTTGCATTAAGCTTAAACATTTCTCCATGGAAAGTACACGGATGATTCAGAAGGCCACAGCTATGGTAACTGGGGATTGGCGGCTTCACCTCAACAATTGACCCACTGATGCATCATGTCTCGTGCAGAATTTTTTGGTGAAACATCAAATCACCCAGGTGACTCAGCCACCTTATAGCTCAGATGTGGTGCCCTGTGATTTCCGGCTTTTCCCAAAACTAAAATCACCTTTGAAAAAGAAGAGATCTCAGACCATCAATGAGATTCAGGAAAATGCAATAGGGCAGTTGATGGTGAATGGGAGAACTGTGTGAGGTCCCAAGGTGACTTTGAAGGGGACTGAGACATCCTTGTCTTATGTACAATGTTTCTTGTATCTTGTATCTTCTTCAATAAATGTCTCTATTTTTCTTATTACATGGTGGGATATCTCTTGCTATATACATACATATATATATATATTCCTTTGTCTATACACACACAGAGTTCTCACCCAATGTTAATAGATTCTGCAACTTTAAATGAAACAACCTACAATGAAACCAATTTTATCATAGGCATAAAATATATATAAGAGTTAAGTTCCTACAGCATCTCAGCTATATTATAACAAAATACCTTAGAACCAAATGATGTTATTTGAGAACCTGCTGTGTGTATGTGTGTGTATCTCCAGGCTTTTTTGGATATCACTAACCAATGGTATTCAAGAGCTTAAAATCTCTCTGTAAATTTGTGGTTTTTCATTGATAAATACAGAGTAAACCATTAAAAGTCACCTTTGTTGATGGATGAAAATGTGTTGGCAAGAATGCTAGAACAGCAAAGCAGAATAACACACTGTTAATAATTCAGAGTTATCCAAATATGGAACCATCCCAAGTCCAGCTGAAGGGCTTCGACAACTCCTCAAATGCACAGCAAACACATCTACATTTCTATCTCCAAAATGAAATCAAGTGCTTTGAAATAAGTTTTCCATATTGTGTTGTGGAAACTTTCACCATGATAGGCACAGGTACTTCCACAGTCTGTCTGTACAGACCAACGAAGTGTCCTGACTGATATCTCATACAAAGGTATCCATCCTGAATCTGTCACCATCAGGTATGGCATTTGAGGCAATTCTTTCATAAATAAGTCTTATGGCAACACTAATCTAGAACAATTCCAAACAAAACTTTTGCAGAAAATCTCCATTGTCCACAGTTTTCTCTGTTCACTGAATTATTCTCATGACCTGGCAAAAGTGGGACATCTTCCTTTTCTTAGAAATTCTCTTGCAACGCTATATAGCTCCAACTTTGAACACATTCCTCTGCTGCTTTTAGAGGAAAAAGGAAATGGAACCATTGCTGTCCCTGTTGCTTCCAATTGTTCATTTCCACTGTCTCTTGACCTCACCGTTTCAGGCTTTCATCTTCACCACTCTACTGAAACTAATCTTGTTCTTGATCAATGGTGACAATCATGTCACATCAATGGTCATGGTTGGCCTTCTTCTTACATGATCTCTCAGGAGCCTTTTACTCTATTGTCTATACTTTTTTCTTTCAAATACCTCTTCACTTGGATTTAGGAACATCCTATTTTTCTGATTTCCTCCTCTCTCACTGAGGTCATTTCCATTTGGCTTCCTTTTTTTTTTTTTTTTTTTTTTTTTTTTTTTGATTTACATATCTTCCTGACTTTTAAATATCAGCATAAATACCAGAGCTTCATCTTGGACCATTCCTGTTCTCCGACTATACTTCATCTCAAGATGACCTCATCTAAAACCATAGGTTAGAGTTACTTATGCATAGTGATCCCATTATTATCCCTTAGTTTCAACATATCTGCTGGTATCCAATTATTTATATGACATAAATGATATATGATAGTCATATTAATAGTGATAGCTGATGAAAGATGTAGAACTAAAGTCTCAAGACATTAGACAAATGGTATAAAAAAAAAAACAGTGATTCCTTAGAAATGAACGAGTTGAGCCCTACAATTGTCCCAGCTTACTGCCTGGAAAGAATTTCCAGGCCATCACCCAGGAAAGAAAACATAGGCAAAGAGTCTGAGTTGTGATAAGAGGTAAGATACTAGTCCAGCTAAAGTAAGGCAGCGGGAGTTGACCAAACATACTCATAATTCCAGAGAGGAGATAACTGACCACACAGAGAAAGAGCCCTGAACGCTGCAGAAGACCCTCTCGAGTATTTGACATAGTACTGAACAGTGCATGTGTGTGAGGAAAGCTCAGAGGCAGGGGAAAGAATCATCCAACAGGCTTAGAGGGAACAGTAATTGACATCCAAGACTGGAAACAATGCTCATTCCTACCAACCAAATGGCAAAATGTGACTACCAGCCAAATGGCGAATATATAATATGGGGTATCAGATAGAGTATTCTGAAGTTCCTCTTACCTAATATCCAGAAACCCAGAGTTACATGGGTTTGGAAGGGGAATGACTTTCCTGGTTTTTTTCTTCTCAAAAATCAGCCTTTGTTTTTATTCATTTTCTCTATTGTTTTTCCTGTTTTCTATTTCAATGATTTTCTCCCTACATGTATAATTTCCTTTCTTTTGCTTGCTTTGGATTTAATTTACTTTTTTCTAGTATCTTCAAGTAAAAGCTGAAAGTCATTGCTTTGAGGTTCCTTTTTTTTCCCCTAATGTAGGAACTTAATGCTATAAATTTTTCTCTAAGTACTGCTTTAATCTGTGCAATTTAGTCTAGTTCAAGGGAATGTTCTATAAATATCAATTACCTCAAATTGGTCAAGCATATTATTAAAGTTCTCTACAGCCTTACTGGTTTCCTGTCTAATTTCTATTAATATTGATATGTGATGTTGAAATATTCATCTATAATTGTGGATTTATCTTTGCAGTTCTCTAATTTTTTTTGTTTTTGCTTCATATATACTGGGGTTCTATTATTGAATGCATTAATAATTATAATTGTTGTCTTCTTAAAGAATTGATTCTTGAGCATCATGAAATTGTTTTCTCCATTGCTAGTAATATTTATTCTAAAAACTACATATATTTTCTCATATTAATATAGATACCCCCAATTTTTTCATTAGTATTATCATGGTATATTTTCTCATTATTTTACTTTTAATTTATTTCTACCATTTATATATTTCTCCATGCTTTTTTCTTGTTACCTTCTTTTCTGATGGTTTCATTATATAAAAACATAACATATAATATATACATATATATACACATATATATCTGCTTGAAGTTTTCCCACAACTCTCTAATGTTAACTTCACTTAGTTCATTCTTTTCCCCAATTTCATTTTGAGTATTTTTATTGATAATCTCTGCAAGGTCCTTGATTTCTTTGTTTGGCAATATCAAATCTATTTTTAATCTCATTTAGTGTATTTATCATATTGGACATTGTAATTTTCATCTTGAGACGTTTGACATGGAGATTTATATATATTTTTCAATGTCTTTATATATTCAATCTTTCCCCAGGTTCTTGAACACATGAATTATAATGGCAATAGCTAGTTTATCCTTCTGATGTACTAACTCTGTCATGCAAAGTTGTTTTACTTGACTCTCAGCTTCATTCCTCATGATGGATCGTATTACCTGCTCTTTGGCATGCCAGGTGATTTTCTACTCTATGCCAACATTATGAATTTCACCTCATTGTATGTTGGACAGATTTGTATATCTATAAATATTCTTCACCTTTATTCTGGCAGAGGTAAGTTACTTGGAAACAATATGATTCTTTTGGGTCTTGCTTTTAAACATTGTTAGACAAGACCAGAGCAATATTCAGTCTATGGTGAATTTCCCCGGCTGCTGAGATTAAAACCCTTTGAGTACTTTTCTTGATGCCCCATGCATTAAGAGGTGTTTCCCTCTAGCTGGTGGGAATAGGACCTATTCTTAACCCTAGCCCAAGTACTGTTTCCTCTAATCCTTTCAAGTGGTTCTTCCTGTGGTTTCCGATAGTTCCCTAGTGTGAATGTACTCATCAGTATGTTCCTAAAGACTTGAGTAGGAACTCTGCAGCTCTTTCTTCTCTGATACTCTGCTCTGCCAACTCAAGTTACTTCAGCCTCCATTAACTCCAAGCCCTCACTTCTCAGGTAAAGGTGACCACCAAGTGTTACCTGGGTTTCCTCTCCATGCAGCCTTGGAACTTTCTCCCAATGGAACTATCTCAAGATGTTGGGGCAATATTCAAGTTCACCTTGTTTGTTTCCCATTTCCCAGGCATCCCTGTTCTCTGTTGTCTTATGTCCAATATTTTGAAAACCACTTTCATATATTTATAGTTATTTCAGAGGTTAGCTTTAGTTCTTTTTATTGTATCTCTACTGGGAGCAGAAGTCCCGGAATTGGGAATGTCAATTTAGAAAATACTGATTACCAACAACAAAAGGATGCAAGTATGATATATTATGCCCTGACTCTGCACAAGTATTTAACTGTTGGAGAAGGAGTATGGATGGCTATTAAGTATTGTAAGGATTGATATTTTCTTAATTTTTTTTTCATTTCATACATGAAAAAAGGAAAGAAGAAATATTTCTTCCATTAAAAGGCATCTGAGTCAGTCCCTTCCTTTATTTTCTCAACTGCTATGGTCCACTAATTCTCTGATCAGCTACCTTGAAGGAAGAACACTTCACACAATGGAGTGACTGGATAACACTCATTTGTTATGGACACATTTTTCCGCAGTGAGAAAAATATTAAGAGTGATTCTCTAATCACTCTGGGAATCATTTAAGGAAGCAGAGACTATAAAGAGTGCTCAGTTGTGTTTCCCTTTTTCTGTTGCTTTATGGACTTCATATTGTATGTGGGTTGAAGTTCATAAAGGTTTTAATAAATGTAAACCCAAGAAGCTCATAAATCATACCCCAAATTCTATAACTGCAATTGTTTTTTATTTTGCTTTGTTCTAAGGAATGCTGGCACACACTCATATCTCAAAGTAACTTTCTACTTTATTTAACTTACATGGTTACTTAGGATATATATGTTGAGTCAAGGCACTGTGTGAGACACTAAGTTCATAATCCATGAAACAAAAAAATAGTCTCTGTACTAATGAAGTATATAATCTAGTGAAGAAATGGCCACACAAATAAACAAATAAATATTTAAATATGAATTTGTTATTTGGTGCTATGAAGGAAAAGGACAAGGGGCAGTAGAGGGGAGTGGGTAGGCGTGTAACCTAGCAATCATATACTGCCTAAGTTAGACACCTACTTCCACTCCATACTAACTCTGTGAGCTTGAGCAAGCTATTTCAACTACCCCATCCCAGTTTTCTCACCTATAAAATGGGGATAATAATATTGATTTCATAGGATTGTGATGAGCATTAAATGAGTTTAAAAAGTGCTTGAACCATAGGCAGGCCTCAGTGATGGACAACCATTATTACGCTGTCTTCTCTTAAGAAGAATGGGTCTTCTCTACTTGGTAAGGTCACCCTTTTAATTCAGTGTTCCTAGTGACTTTAATGAGCAAAGATGCCTCACAGTCACATCACTCTAAACCACTTTTGGTCTCATATCTGAACATATAGACCACCAAGATTTTAATTTAAAAAATCCTGACCAAAAAAAAACATATTTGGCCCTTCGCTGCTTATATATTTGTTTGTTGTTCAAACTTTCTCCACCCACATCCCAGTAAGTTTTTCTCTTCCTGTAAAGAGGATGATGACTAACCCCATCAGCACCAAAGCTGGGAAGGGTTCCAAGTTCACTTGGAGAATACTCCGCAGAGCTTGGGGGAAGTGTGATCTGTCACACTACTGTAAGCTTGCACTGCGTCTGCCTTCTGAAAACTCACTGGGGAAAGGGAAAGCAAACCAGAGGAGCAGCTGGGCCGGGCAGTGTACAGTAATGCCTTTAACTTCCACAGATTGTCCCTTCTCCCGTGAACACGAGAAGCCAGTCAGGTAGATGTGGCAGAACTGGGTCGCTCTATGATGATAGAAAGGAACCCCTGACTTTATGTAATCGCAGCCTTTGTTCTTGTGGCTGTTATAGGCAATAAATGTCATTCAATGACAAGAAGTGGCCCTCGATATCTCGTCAAAATCTTTCCAAAACCTGGCACGTAGAGCTCTGATATCCATCCCCTCACATGGCGGTGGAAACGCAGCAGCACCAGACACATGGCTGAAACAGTGTGGTCCAGGGGAGACAGGGCTCGCTCGTTTATTGTAGCAGCCTTTTTTATTGAATTGTTGAAAATGCAGGAGTAAGAGCTACTTAACAGGAGTCTTTTGAACTTATGCATTCTGCCTTATCCTTTTGATGAAAGAGCTGAGAGGAGACAGATGAGGCACAGCAAACATAGAGCAATTAATTAACAACTTTGAGGATTAAATGATAAGGCACGTATGTGTGCAAGTTTGTGTTTTACCATGGTGGCTATGGAATAAATGATATTTATGCCAAAGTATGGCTTTGTAAAAATCATTTTAAAGTATGGTTACTTCTTAACTTTATCATGCATTTGGACGCTTGGAAAGCATACGGAAACCTAGGCCTCCTGGCTACAGGAATAAAATATTTAGAAAAAATCAACTAGAGGCTAAAGGGAAGAGCTTCAACAGATGAAAAGTTTCACAGAAGTGTTGTTTTCCAATGTAAATATAAACTATTTTATAAATATATATTTGTATGTGTTCATGTGTGTGAAGTCATTAACATGTGGTCACACACAAAAAGTTTAAGGCCAGGAAATTTGAATTTAAATAATACACATCTCAATTATCTGGATGCTACAAGAAAAACTAAAAAAAAAAAAATTCTGACAGCAAAAACTTTTGTAATTGTTTTACTTTTCCACTGTAATCATGTGTAGATTATTTGAGAACTTTTTTTTTTTTCAAAAAATACCTTTGGTAACTCTAAATAAATAAGCTCTGGGATTAATTCAAAGATGAAAAAATGTTCATTCAGAACTAAAAAGAGTGGTATTTTGATACTCAAGATGAGACATCCTTCTAAATAATGTAAGCCATATTTCAACTGTTGACAAAATAATTTAAGTGATTGGACTTCCACTTCCAAATGTAAAAACCTGTACATCTGCTTCAATTTTTTTTCTGTATGCCATGGAGTCACCTCAAGAACACAGGTGAAGGGGAAAACTAATTGCATATTCAGCACTTATATGATGAGAACAACTCAATCACACCAATGGAACTGAGTATTTACAATTATTACTTCAACAAATGGCTTAATGTGGATCTAAACAATAAAAATATAATAAGCTAGGATTTTTATAAAGATAAGGTTTGAATATTTGACAAACCTCTGAAATAGTCTCAATCAAGCAAAACTGAACAGAAGTAAACATTTGTCTATTAATTACTGTCATGGTGGACAGTTTCTACCACTTATGAACTATTGAATTACACTGCCCACACGGGAGCTGTGGGTATATTACCCACCTCTGGTCTGGCTCATCATTAGACACACCTCTTTCTCCAATAGCTGTGGGGTAAACTGAAGCTCAAAACACAAATGTGCAGAGCCCACTGTTGGCACAGCACTGGTGTTTATGATGACATCCAACTTACAGAGCCCTTCCTAGGTACCATGCTTCCAAAGAGTTAAAGTGGTAAATAATGCCACATTCTAGCACCTGGAAATCTAGCCTGGAGTCTCAAAGGCAGAGTTTTGGTCAAGACTGGTCTGTTTTCCATTACACTTCAATAAGTTAAAAGCATTTATTTGATCTTTAAATTAATTCATCCTCAACAATGTGCATCCTCAACAAAATAAAATAGGCTCTATGAAGTATTTCCCCAAAACAAATGAAATATCAGTGAATTTGTTTAGTAATATTTATTCCTTGATATTCTTAATCACTTAGGCCCGTAAGTGAGGGGACAAGACTTTCAAGTGGGTGTTATTCTTGAACCCCAAACATTCTGATTCCTGCCTTTTTAAGGCAGCTGATAATCCAGAGAAAACAAGAACAATAAAGAGAGTTTTATATAGAGTATCAACCAGTTTTGACCAGGACACTTCCAAAGAATAATGTATGAAATTCAAAGAGGAGTTGAGAAACAGTTACGTGTGTTTAATTTAGATCATCAGTGTAAGCGTGTGAGAGAGAAAAATTAAATCGTTTGAGAAAGTCTATTAGCAATATCATTCAGGTTCTTGAAATCATCAATGTATGTTGGCAAAATTTATGAAAATATGTTTTGGGTATATTCATCTAACAAATGTTTTTTGAGAACCTACTTCATGCAAGAAAAAAAAATCCCTGACTCATGGAATTAACATTGAATAGTAGAAAACAATGAACACACAAGAAAAATATATAATAGATTGGATAGTGATATATAGTAAAGCTTAGTGCTATGGAGCAAAATAAAGTGTCAAGGGAATGTGTATTAATTTTTACCTCCAAACGGTGGCATTCAGTGGTGAGTATTAATTGCATGTGTGTCAAATATGCTAATCTCAGCTGCAGGTGGCGAGCTGTGGGATGACCAAGGTTGATCTCCTGAGGTAGCTGGGGCAACTCAGTTCTAAGTCATGTGTTTCTCAGCCTTTGGCAGGCCAGTCTAGGCAGGCTCTCAAGGTCTTGGAAGAGATGTGGGAGTACAGATGGAAATAGGCAAGCCTCTCTTTTTTTTTAAGTCTTTATGGGTGCTTTATTCAGATGGCCAGTGATCTGAGAAGATGGCGGGTTCACACCCTGACAGACCATCTTACATCTTCTTTCCAGGCCAATGTTTTATAACAAGGGATAAACAAGGTGCTCTGAGGGGGGTTGAAATTCAGGGAGAGTCAGGTGAGACTACAGCATTCCTGTCCGGGGCAGCTAGCTGTTCCCAGGGATGGGGTCATCTGTCTCTCCCTGGAACACAATGGCCCAGCTGCCTCCATTTGTCCCCAGGTGGTAATCTCTAGCAGTGCCCCAGGAGGTGGGCTGTTTCTCCCAGGAGCCAGGATGGGCCTTATCTGCCCTTTCTGCAAACAAGGTCTTAACATATGCATTACTTACTAGGCTTATAACTATTTACCTTAAACTAAAATTTTCTAACTCTTCAGTCCCCTATCATTCTCCACTGTTAGTTTTAAACTATCTCATACCTATAAGGTCAGCTTCATAATGGAGCTGTAACTTATTGTTACATGTAACTTAAGTCAAGGCTCTTCAGACCTAGATTTGGAATTGGGATACTGTCACTTCTAATTCATTCAACTGGCAAAAAAAGTCATATTACCAAATCTACACTCAAAGAACAGTATAGGTTACCCCACCTACTGGAAGAGAGAACTGCGGAGTAATAGTAAAGAGTGAAAACACATGGAGGGTGAAAAATAGGGCCATTGATCCAACTACCACAGTATGAAGGCTACTGGAAAAGAGTGGTCAGGAAAGGGGTTATTGATCTACTTGATCCAATTCATCAGACTCCTTGAGGAGAAGGGTTGAGCCATTGGAATATCAAGGAGTAATATTTCAAGCGCAATGACCATGAGACAACACGGGGGAAATAAGGGGAGGGTAGTAGAGGTGGTAGAGGATGGATTGGGGCTCAGATCTATTAGGTCATTGTAGACCCTTGAAACAATTTTGATTTTATTCTAAGTAAGATGAGGAATCATTTAAGGTTATAAAAAAGACAAAATCTATCTTAATGTTTAAGGGATTTACTACAACTAACAAAATGTTGAGTGAACTCATGATTGTCATGAAAAGTGGAAGATTATTTGAAAACCATGGAGAAATATGTACTTACAGTCAATGAGAGTAATCGGTCAATTCTACACATTGGACTATATATACAATTATATAACATCTTAAAGAAAATCTAATAGCTATTCAAGGTGAGGAAGCTTAGAACTTGCTTATGCTGAATTTAGAAAATGGTCCAGCTAAGCAAAACATTACTCTAAGCTATCGCCTTTGATGTATTATAGCTAGGCTCATTGAGCACAGATGTCTCTCACTTTATGCCACATAGGCATTTCTGAAGTTTTCTGAAGTTTTGCATTTTAAAGTGAAGCAAGTTTACCATTACAATGATATAAAATATCAACCTTCATACAAAAATGAATTGAAATTCCCTAAAATAAAATATTCCATTAAAAATAAGGGAATTTAATAAAATAGGAAGTTGAAAAAGTTAATGTAAAGCAATATCATATGTATATATAAATATAATAGAAATAAACACCATATTTTCAACAGAAAAACATAATAATAACAGTAATAAAAATCCCTAGGCTAACCTTTGCCAAGAAATATCCATACCTCCATGGGGAAATCTATAAAACACTCTTAAAAGACACAAGAGTAAATGTAAACAAACTACAGGATATATCACGCACTTAGGAGACATCAACATCATAAATGGATCAATAACTCCTGGAGTCTATCTAAAAACATGCTGGCAAAAGGTATGAAAAGCACAGGGCTATTCATTGCACTCATATTTTAACAGCAAATATGTGGAAGTAACTCAAATGTCAATGGAAAAAAGGACTGGTTGAATAAACTCTGGTACAGCCACACAAAGGGTTACTTACAGCTCTAACATGGAGTGAATAATATTTCTACATATCACTATGTGCTATCCCCAGTAAAACTTATTAAAGTAACAGATTATAAAATTAACATGCAAAAATATTTTTTAAAAAGACGACAAAAAATGCATGATGTGGCAATAATTAACTAAGAATGAAAGAGGGGCAGCGTTAATATACATACATAGTTATTTATGATAAAAATTTATGAAGAAAACATAATTTTTTAAAACAACCATCTTTAGGTCAAGGAGAAAAAAAGATGGTAGCTATAAGCAGCTAAGCTTTTTTGAATGTACTTTGCTTTGTATACTTCACACTAATAATTCAAATAGTTTTTTTACTGATAAAATACCTATAATAAGTTTCAGGACTGAATTTGAAAAATTTATACTGAAAGTCATTTTCAAGTCCAGATTCCAATAACATTTGTAACATAACATTAAATTATTTTTTAGTTAGTCAAATGGCACAGGTACTTTGGCATGTGTGAAGACACAATATGTGTAGACTATATTTTTTCACTGTGAAAGGTGCACTATGATACAATGGAGAAGACTGGGTCTGGTGGAGAGTTAAGCCATTGGGAATCAGTTTATCAACCAAAAGAAAGTTCTTTGGAAATAAAAACCCCAATAGCTGATAATTAGGCAAAGAAAATATGGTTGGGGTGTATTCTCTTAATGGCTATTATCTCATTTATATAATAATCAAATATAAATATCTCAGCATACCTCTTAGTTTGGGTCCTCATTGGACTATCAATCTTATTTTGACATGAAATTGACTTGTTTTTCTCCTATTACTTTACTGACCACCATCTGACATTATTTCATAGACTAACTTGTGCATTCTCCCTTTCTCTTCCAGCCTCCCCAACTCCTTCACTTCCTCCTTCTGGAATGTAAGTTCCATTAAGGCAGGATTTGGTCACTCTTTTAATCTAACACCCAATTCCAGTGCCTGGCAATAGGTGCTACCCAATAAATATCTGTTGAATAAATGAATATGTTAATATTATTTATTGGGCTAGTATCTACCCAACATTTGACACAGTCATAGTGTGTTCTGCCATGTGTATAAACCCAGGTGATTACAGCTTCACCTCTAGGCTTTTACTGGCATGGGTGCATAGGGGCACATGAGCTCAATGGCTGGAAAGTAGTTGCTTAATAATCTCCAAAGTCACTCACTGTACCTTCTCGTGGAGCCCAATTTACTCACCTGGAGAGAGCAATTCATGATATGACCTATCTCACAGGGTTATTCTAAATAAAGCACCCAACACTGTGCCTGGCGTAAAATGAGCTCCCAGGAAATACCTTATTCACACTCATATGTGATAAGGGGTAGAGGAAAGAAGAATGAAGGAATCATAGTGTCTTCTGAACAAACTTCCTCAAGTCACCATTCTACTATTTTCCATACAGATGACCATTGTTAAGTTGTTGAAATACTCTGAGCTTCAGTTTCTGCATTAGTAAGATGGAAATAAAATAATTCCTACTCAACCCACCACACCTGGGTTGTTTGGAAAATCAGCTCAGACTACTTAAGTGGAGAGCTATGTTATCACACAGCTATGCTGTGTCTTTTGTCATCTATTCACTCCCACCATTTAGTCAAGTCAACTGCTCGATCAATCAGTCAATCAGTCGATTGAACAGTACATACTTATGATCACACACCATGTGCAAAGCACTGAAGTAGTCACCACATGGAATAACACAGTTATTCATGCCATGACCAAAGGAAACCACAAAAAGACCAGATAATTTATTCTTTTGTTTAACATTCACTTGTAGCACCCATGACATGTAAACATAGAAGAGAATTCTTCTCCATGAAGAACACAATGCTGGGTTCAATGTCCTTTCTCATTTTCTATTGTTCTCCAATAGTTCCCTTTCCTATCTTTTCTGGTCCTTCTCACTGATAATATGAGAGTCCAAAACCTATTGTAATTCTGGTAAATAATAAAAATATATAAGGTCACTGACACTGTCCCAGGAGAAAACATTACATTTTGCTTCTAAGCACAATATCATTTTCTTATCCAATCTTGAGGCCCAGTAATGAGTACTTAAGTCCCCCAAATACTACAATACCTAAGATAACCTTTCTCTTCATGTTTCATACATCCTTAGGAAAAGAAGACATTTCTGTTTGAGTGCAAGGTCTTCCTTCCTTAGATCCAACATAAGGCCGTTGTTCCATGCACACCACCTCCACACCATTAATATCCCTTTTCTTTCTTTCTGAACATGTAATTTCTCTCCCCAATTTTTTTTCATTGCATCACCACCTATTTGACATTACCATGTTATCTAGTCCTGTGTACAGAGACCTTTTTATATAGGTCTCTATATCCCATCCACCGGCTTCACTGAGCTCAAATATAAAACCATGCATGTAGGAGCATAATGGGGGGAAGAAGGGGAAGAGTCATCAAGGAACATGTATAAAGGACCCATGGACAAGGGCAAAGAGTGGGTAGGATTGAGGGAGGGAGTGGGGGTGGGTGGGACAAGGGAGAGTTGTGTGGGGAAAATGGAGACTGCACTTGAACAACAATAGAAACATTAAAATTTAAAAAATAATGAATCAATAAATAAAATTCCCTTTATGCTTTGATCTTCCCTTAAAATATTTTAATGTGTATAAGACAGATATTTTCTAAGTTTGTATGCATGCAATATGACAGAAAATTAAATGTTTCTTTTTTAAAAATTAAACATTTTAGTCCTGGCTGGTGTGGCTCAGTGGATTGAGTGCTGGCCTGCAAATCAAAGGGTCACTGGTTCAATTCCCAGTCAGGGCACATGCCTGGGTTGCAGGCCAAGTTCTCAGTGTGAGGTGTGCAAGAGGCAACCACACATTGATGATTCTCTCCCTCTCTTTCTCCCTCCCTTCCCCTCTCTAAAAATAAATAAATAAAATTTTTTAAAAATTAAACATTTTAGAACATGATAATCTCAATGAAATTAGTTTTTCAAAATGGTAATTTTGTGAGATTATACACTTTCAGAAATACTTCCTTTTCCAGGAAGTAATCTTTAAATAGCCTACAAAAATGTATTAACCAATTGTTTTTGAAAATCTCTCTCTATACTCTAAGGCTAGCTTTTTAAAACTTGAAATAAGATTATATAAGACTCTTGGTTCTAAATTACATTTTTTATTTCAAAAAATAAATTTTACCCTCAAATAATGGAGAATGTAACACTTGCACCTATATCAACAAATATGTCAATAATTACAAAGAAGCACAGTTTCAGAGAAGGTTGTGCTAGAAATATTATGGGCTACCATTCACAATTCTGTGACTTCCAATCAGGAAATGTTTTAAGAGACACATTTCCATTTATATTCATGTTTAGGTAAGTTTGCTTACAAACGTATGAAACACTTGATATATTGTACCATGCTGAAAACTTTCCGGAGGTAGTTATGCACACATTTATATTTAAGAAGAAGACACTTTAACATGTATATGAAGAAGGGTAAATCCCATTTTTTGCTTTTGAGGTTCTTGCATTTGTTTAGATAGGCATTGTGGAGACCCAGGTATATTAGAATTTTTAGGTTCAGAAAAATTTTTAAATTCAAAACCGGACTATGTTCGGTCCTTTTAAAATTACAGTTTTTAATAGCATAGTATCAAGAATGAGCTTGGAAGTCATAGTTTTCTTGAATCAAAAGTCTTACTACATGCCTAGGGAAATGGAAAGTAAAACTATAAGCTAAAACAAAAAGAAACTAAGTAATATTAATCAAAGACATGAACTAAGCTTTCCCCTAACAAATTTGTTTTTAGTAGAGAAAATTCAAGGATATTTTCCCCATAGGATTTGGAAAGGAAAGGGACATTGGAGGAGCAATTGGGGCGATAGATATTGCCCTACACCCAAATGCATTCTATTCACTGAAAAGAGAAAAAAAATTATGAAGATGGGAAGGATCCAAAGTTAAAAGCAACTTTAAAAATACACATATTGCTTTTATTTTTGTTGGTGGTGTTGTCGTTTTTGTATTTTTTCTTTTTTTTTTATTGTTCAAGTACAGTTGTCTCCATTTTCCGCCCACCACTCCTCCCAGCCCACCCATTCCCCACCTCCCACCCTCAATCCTATTCCCCTTTGGCTCTGTCCATGTGTCCTTCAAACATCTTCCTTGACAACCCTTTCCCTTTTTTCCCTCATAACTCCCCTCCTCCTCCCTTCTGGTTACTGTCAGTTTGTTCTTTATTTCAATGTCTCTGGTTATATTTTACTTGCTTGTATGTTTTGTTGATTATGTTCCACTTATAGGTGAGACCATATGGTACATATTGCTTTTATTGTTCCTATAGAAAAAAGAGTCACAGAAAAGAGAAAAATAAGGCAAGGTTATATTAATATATCTTTCTGAAACTGCAAACAGATGCAGTAGGAAGCTAGAGTATGTAGTCCAATGTAATGGGCAAAACTTATACCCACACAGAATCTAAATGTAAGTTACTGCTAAAATTATCATAAACTTGTTTTAATTTTATGTTAAAATCAATCAGAGAAAAACAAAAACAAAAATTAAAGAAAAATACACGGAAGCTTAATCCTATCAAAAATTCTACAAGTAGGAGTTCATGTCTCTGTTTTTTAAAGATCTTTTTATTTTTATTCTATTACAGTTGTCCCATTTTCCCTCTTTGCCTTCCTCCACTCAACCCATCCTCCATTCCCACAGTCAATGCCCACACTGTTGTCCATGTCCATGGGTCATTCACAGATGCTCTTTAACTAGTCCCTTCCCTTTCTTTCCACCATTATCCCCCTCTGCCCCACTCTGGTCACTATCAGTCTGTTCCATGTTTCCATGCCTGTGGTTCTATTTTGTTTTTAAGTTTATTTTGTTCATTAGATTCCTCTTATAGGTGAGATCATATGGTATTTGTCTTTCACTGACTGGCTTGTCTCTTTCATCTTTTTTTTTTAATTGTATTTATTTATTTTTAGACAGAGGAGAAGGGAGGGAGAAAGAAAGAGAGGGAAACATCCATGTGTGGTTGCCTCTTGCATGCCCCCTACTGGGGACCTGGCCCACAACCCAGTCATGTGCCCTGATGGGAATCAAACTGGTAACCCTTTGGTTGGCAAGCTGGGGCTCAGTCCACTGAGCCACCCAGCCAGGGCATTGTCTCTTTAATCTTTGCCAAAAACACAGCCTCTTTTGTATCCATGAGTCTGACAAACAGCTGTCAGAGGGGAGGGCATTGGGGGCTGGGTAGGAATTGTGAAGGAATTAAGCAAAGGGAAAAAAAAGAAAGAAAGACTCATGGACACAGACAACAGTATGGCAACTGTCAGAGGAAAGGAGATGTGTGGGAAGGCAGAAGGGGGAGGGTAAAGGGGGCATAAATGGTGATGGAAGGAGACTTGACTTGGGGTAGTGAACACACAATACGATACACAGATATATCCTAGAACTGTACACCTAGAGCTATATAATTTTATTATCAATGTCACCACCCACAAATTCAATTTTTAAAAAATTATAAATAAATAAAAAGTACAACCTCTTAATTTTAATATAAAATATTTAGTAAAATTATTTTTTTTACTAAAGGTTCTTAAGGAAAACAATGGCCAAGAAATAATTTCACACAAGTGCATTAAGTTCTGAGATTCTTTGTTCTATATCTACAGTGCATCTAACTATTTGGTCTTTGCTGCTTTCCTGGCAATCAGTTGCTACAAAAATGTTTACAAAAGATCTGCTTTATTCCATTACTGTGCCAGTCCACATTGTCACAGTAGACATTAAAATCAATTACATGATGTAAAACAGTGCCACTCTCCTCACTAAATATTTTTCAATTTGGGACGATGAAGATTTTTTTCCTTAAAAAATATTAGGTTTACATGCAATAAGTTTAATGTTGTTGTTTGAAATGAATTGATAAAGAAATGTTTTTTAATTTTTGTTTTAATTTCTAATGTGGTAAACTGTTATAAATGTAACCCTCAAAAATAAAAGATTTTTGAATTCTCAATTATTTTTCAAAGTATTATCTTAAGACTGAAAAATACAACAGCTCTTTGTCCAAACAGAAAGTGAGAAGAGACTGTATTAGAGTAATGGCAGTTATTGGAAACTGAAATTGAACAGAAAGACTCAGATAGAACTGAGGTTCCAGATTTAAAAAAATATATATTGAGTTCTGTGACTCACTTAAACTAGCCCTTGGATGAGTTAATTCAAAGGAGTTGAGTTGGAGTCACAGATACCGCCATCCAGCCCTCAAGGGAACCAAGACCATTAAGGTCCATTCTGCCCGTGTGGAAGACAATGTAATACTTCCAGTAATTCTTCCTGTTGATCTCCATATACAACAAGATACACAAAGGTAAAGGCAAAGGGTAAATAAATTCTTTCATATATAAAGTAGTCCCATCAAACTCCTTTGAAGTTAATTCCTATATTTTTATTTTACAGAAGAGACAACTAAGTATCAGGAAGCATGAGACTTTGCATCACAAGGGAGAAAATAGCAGGGCATGGATTTTGAGTTGTTTTTTAATCTAAAATCCAGGGCTTATACCCACTCTACCCCAGATGTCTTTCTTTTACATTTATCAGGTTGAGGTAGCTGTAAATTTTGTCTTTTTTCTTTTTTGTTTTATTTTTACCTTATAAATAAGGGCAGCTGTTCCAATTCTCTGGATTCTATGTGACAATAGAGTGATCAAGGATAATTTTATATCCTAATTTGTTTATATTTTCATTAACTATATAAATTTAGATGTTAGATACCAGAAAATATTTGCAAATGAACACATAATATGTTCTTGGATAGCCCCTTTTTTCCTGAACTTTAAACCATTGTAATAGTTTCATGTATAGTATTTATATCTATATTCTATATTAATACCTGTTAGTAATGTGTTCCATTAACAGGCAGTCTCAAAAACAAAATCAAGACTAAGCTACTGAAATAAGGGTTGGATGATGGCAATTACATGAATAACTAACATCAACATATTTTGAAATTCAATAAAGAGGAGTAACTTTTAGCACTTGCCTAGATCCTAAAAGCATTTCTTTGAAGCAAATATTATCTTGAAAAATAATGTATGACATGGACTTAATATCAATGTTAAATTTTGACTGACAGGTAAGTTTTTCTTTTTTCAAATAGAAAATCTATGTTAAGCAAGAACTCTCTACACAAAGACAGAAATTTCTATTATACAAATAAAACATAAAGGAAATTAAATGTTATTGGACTAGAATCCACATTACCTAAAATAGCTAGGCTTGTAGTAAATTGACTTAGGGACGTACAGTTAGTTCACCTCCTTTCACAAGAGACCTGAGATTCACAGCAGACTTGAGATCACTCTAGTAGAAAATGTGCCATTATGGAAATAATTGGAACATCCTATATGGCAACTAAGATACAATGGAAGCTAGAATTTGAGGTCTTGTATACTATATATTAAATGGTATTAACTGTTTATTCTTTCACAGCTCTTCCTTGGGTTTCCTAAGGCTGCCTTGAGATATTTGAAAGAGAAATTAAACTTGTTCTGCATTTTCCCAAATTGTATACTGAATAGATGTGAGATACTGAGATACAGATGTTACTACAATTGAAGAGAATACTTTCAACAGTGTCCAGAAAATCCTGCATTCAACATAGAGAAATAGTTACCCTTAATGAAACTTAAGAAAGAATAATAGAAAAAGAAAAGATCAAATTTCAGTTAAAAATATATAACTGAAGCACAAAGTTCAAATGCCTAATCCATACAATAATATTTTTAATAAAATACAATAAAAAAACAAATAATGTTTCCAGAGAAGTACAATAGGAATGGGTTTGCTTGTTGACTAATTCCAGAAGAAAAGTCACAAGGCCAGTCTACATGTCTATATGTTTAAGTCCTGGCTGATGAGCAGAATATACAAAGTTTTTTTTAAGTATTATCATTACAGTATCCATAGAAGTGTTTTGTTTTTTAAAATCACCCAGATTAATTTAGATGATGTTACTATCTTAGTCAGTCTGTGCTGCTACAACAAAATACCATAAACTGAGTGACTTATATGCAACAGAAATTTCTTCCTCATAGTCTGGAGGTTGGAAGTCTGACATCCTGGTACCAGCATGGTCAAGTTCTGGTACGGGCTCTCTTCTGGCTGGCAGACTGCTATCTTCTCATTGCACCCTTGGTGGAAAGATAGCTCAGAGTTTTCTGGAGTTTCTTTTATAAGGGCAATTATCTCACTCATGGAATCTCTACCTTCATGACTTAATTACCTGCCAAGGACCCCATCTCCTAATGCCATCACATTGGAAGTTAGGATTTCAACACACGTCTTTTGGGGAGACACAAATATTCAGTCCATAGCTCTTGTAAAAAGTGCACTAATCATTTTTCAATTTAGTTAAAATATTATATATGTGCATACATACAGAAAGCAAAAGGAAGGGAGTTCACTGTGTATTAAGTACTATGTCGTGAGCAGGCCAGCCCTCAGGAACCTCAGAGTATATAAAGCTGGGAAGGTAAGTAAGACATATGAAGTCGGAAGCATGTGTGTAAAAGATGACAATCACTGTGCCAAGAGATTTCGCTATATTTTAATCAGGAACTGCATCTAACAAGATATAATATTAAAATAAAAAACCTAGCCCTGGCTAGTGTAGCTCAGTGGATTGAGCACAGGCCTGCGAAACAAACAATCGCAGTTCGATTCCCAGTCAGGGCACATGCCTGGGTTGCAGGCCAGTTCCCAGCACGGGACGCACAAGAGGCAACCAACCATACATAATATTTTTCTCCTTCTCTCCTTCCCTTCCTCTCTAAAAATAAATAAATAAAATATTTTTAAACCTATACTGTTGTACTGAGATCCCTTTAAAACAACCATATGTTTATAGGACAAGAAAAACATTGACTCATCAGGTATAAGAAGCAAGCTCCTTTGTTCAAAAATAATTGTAGCTATCATTTTTAATTCCAGCACCTGGTCCAGAGTAGATCTTCAATAAGTGTTTGTCAAACCAACTTGGGTCATGTTCAGGGAATTTTGTCAATACTAAGTCTAAGGAAGAGTCAAGAGACCAGTGTAACTTTAAAGAGGGGGTGATGAGACCTTCCAATAACTGTATTGGTAGAAAGAAGTTTATAGTCTTGCTCAGTTTTTATGGGTCACATCAAACAGCTATTTTTACCTCTGCAGTCATACTTTAGGTGCAGATAGACAAACTATAATGTGAACAGAAAATTGGAACAAAAACCCAAAACTATATCTTATAAGAAACAGTCAAAAGGCCCTGGCTGGTGTAGCTCAGTGGATTGAGCACAGGCCTGTGAACCAAAGGGTTGCTGGTTCAATTCCTAGTCAGGGCACATGCCTGGGTTGCAGGCCAGGTCCTCAGTATGGGTTGTGCAAGAGGCAACCGTACATTGATGTTTCTCTCCCTCTCTTTCTCCTTCCCTTCCCCTCTCTCTAAAAATAAATAAATAAAATCTTTTTAAAAAGGAACAGCCAAAGGAAGCTAATGTTTAATTTGTAGGAAAAAACTACTACATTATTTTCAAATATATAACATGTAATAATGATGTTCATCATTTATTAAATAACTACTATTGCATTATCTCATTTAATCCTAACAAACATGTGAGATATTGTCAACATTTTTTTAACTGTAAGAAAACTGTCACTCAGTGAAGTGATGTAACATATCCAAACTCATACAGCTAAAAAGTTTCAAATCTAAGATTCGTGAAATGATTTGACTCCAAGGCCAGGTTTTGTTATATTGTACGCATTTGTTGTTCACATGATGTAAATTTAGAATAGTGCTATTTGTCCTCAAGAAACCAAACAATGGCAGACGGATTTCAGCTCAGTGTGAGTGGACTGATACATGATTTCACAGGACAAAATATGGTAAGGTATTTTTACTTACAAGTTATCTGTTTTTAAGAAAATGATAAAAATAATATTTGGATTAAATGTTCCTTCCAAACTTCCTAACCCACCCCACTCTCTGCTCCCCAAGAATGTAACTTTCTACAACCAATTGGGGGTATTTAGTGCTTACTGTTAAAATATGTATACATACACAAATATACACTTGTTTAAAAACAAGAACTACTTCAGAATTAGTATTAATTTTACCTGCCCCCAAATAATCTAACTGGATTGATTTACCCATTTATTTCTAAAATAGAAGTATTTATGTACCTGGAAATTAGGTATCATATTTTAACATATTCTTTAAACTTGTGTGGGCCACTACAGTTAAGCTATCTTCAAGGCTTCTCCTGAAATCTCTGCACAAGAAAACAGTTGATGCAAATGCTGTTTGGTTTTTGACACCATTTTCCTGGGAAGCACATTTGCGAGAAGTCTGCAGATCAAACGGATAATCCATCATTTCAAGTGAATCTATGAGATTTAAGATGTGGAGGTTACCCATCACTGTTGATTGACTCTCTGGATGCCACGACCCACGCCTGATTTCTGCAACCCGTTTCTGGTGCCTCTTGCCCACAGGACAGAAACCAGATGCAACCGGAGCTCTGCGCTAGGAGTGAGCTAGGGACTAGAGGGTAGAATGAATAGGTTCCATCCACGAAAGTTGTTACGTTTCTCATTTCTTTTTCGGAGAAAAGATCGCTGTCGTTTCAGGCAGGTTTGAAGGGTTGTAAATTCCCATTTACAACAGTTACCTTTTCCTGAATGCGCAGGAAGGAAGACTAACGAACAGGAATTGATGCCCTCTGCCTCAAATGACTGCGGAAGGCAGCAGGGACGGAAGCGGGTTGGGTTGTAGGGGTCGCTGGAGTTGCTTGAGGCCAATGCCCTGTCACACTATATACAGAGAAATCTGCGCTGGAAACCCAGAGTGATGTCAGCCCCCTTTCTTACGCATTACTGGTGTCAAAAACTAACTCTCTGGCTGTCTCACTCCCCACCCTTTCCTCCCAACTCCCTTCATTCTGCTCCTCCTTGGAGGTGTTTGCACAGATGGGTGCCGAGGGGGGGGACAACTCAGTTGGATCGCTTTGCGCAAAATCCTCCCCTTCTCTCTCGTCCCTCCCCTCCAGCCTCTGCGTCCTGCACTGCCCTCCCTCCCCACGCCCTAGCGGTGTGGGGTTGGGGACCAGTCTCTGTACTACTAGGGTGGGAGGGGGCTGCCAGCAGAGGATAACGTCAGATGCTCCGTGCTCCCCCTCTGCCTGACGCTCCCGTCTGGATCCGCCGGGGCTGGGCTCTGTCAGAGCAGCCGGAGCCCTGGCAGTGGCAGGAGGAAGCGGCTGAGGCGCGTGGAGCCTGAAAAGTCGGTGCGCTTGTGGTTACCTCCCTGCCCGGTCCGAACCGGCCGTCAGCACCATGGACAGCGGCCCCGGCCCTGGGAACGCCAGCAACTGCACGGATCCCTTCGCGCGCTCCGCGAGTTGCGCTGCTGCAGCCGTGAGCCCCGGTTCCTGGGTCAACTTGTCCCACTTGGATGGTAACCTGTCCGACCCATGCGGTCCGAACCGCACCGAGCTGGGCGGGGACGACAGCCTGTGTCCATCAGGCAGCAGCCCTTCCGTGATCACGGCCGTCACCATCATGGCCCTCTACTCCATCGTGTGTGTTGTGGGTCTCTTCGGAAACTTCCTGGTCATGTACGTGATTGTCAGGTAAGAAAGGCGCCAGGGCTCCCAGCGGGCGCTTGGGGCTAAGAGCCGCGCAAAGGGGTACCTGAGCGGCCAGGCAGAATGTTTGGAGAAATCCTACTTTTCCATTCCCTCCCTCTTCCCCCCACTGGTGAAGTAGAATCCAAAATTTCAGAAACAGAGAAGTTGCTTTGGTAAAAGCTCTAAAGCTCTGGCAAAAAAAAAATGCTCTTAGAGCTCCCTTATACTGCGCCGAAAGGGCCCTTGGGCACAACCCCACAGCCCCTTTGGCAGAAGCCCTGGAAACTGTAATTTGTGAATAATGGAAAAAGAGCCCAGTTTATTTCCTCTAACTGGGGGACCAGGCCAAGTCTCCTTCTCAGTCCTTTTCAGAGATGAACCTTAGCAACTTTTTGTGCTCCCGCTGGTTTCCGTGCACTTTGCTGTACAAGGTCCCCACCCTCCTTCCTATTCCCTGGCCATACCCCACTCCTACCGTCCTGTGGCCACACTCCTAAAGGGTGTTTGCCTGTGTGTCTCTCCACGGTGTTGCTTCGTTGTAACAAATATGACAGTTGCGTTGCCTGGGCCAGTTTTCAGTGAGCTGCTGTGGATCAGCCAGGGGCGTCACAAACTGAAAAGGGTTCAGGGGAGGTGCAGGATACACTGTTTCACTGCCTCCGAAGGGGAGACCAGGTAGACGCCACTCCAAGCAGCATCAAACCATTATATAGGAAGTTGGAATGATTGTTCTTAAAAATAAGAAGAGTCTTTATCCAGGGAAATTCTTTCAAAGGAATTTGCGACCCATTTTCTGTTTCCTGGATGTTCCAGGTTCACTTGGCAAAGAGTGTGTCAGCTCTCAGTATGAGGTGAGATTGCTGTGGGTTGTGTTGGTGTTGATGGGTGGACTCCAATCCTACAGGTTAATATGGACGACCATACCGTCACTCTTGTTAAAGTCAATAAAGAATTTAACACTTTCAAATGGTCCCTGATTTAAGATGTTCTTCCTACTACAGGTTCTATCTGTTCTATGTATGTAGTGAACATGGAATTTTCATGTTTGGCTACAATATTTGCTTCATCTATTCAGCAAATACTGCAGGCTTTAGGGGGCATTTTTAATCCTTTAACAATTTCTTTTCCTCATTATGCTTTCATTATCTATGTACTGCATGTAGCTTGTAATCAATTCTTTATACTTATATATCTGATTTCTTTAATGATTATTAAAGAGCAATGCTAATATCCCTGATCTTTTGATGAAGTGTAAGGTAAGTAGTGTCTCTGACAAAACAGCACCATCTATTGAGAAGAAAGCTAACAACAGAAGATAATGCAGGAAGACAATTAATGGAAGAATTCATTTTTACAAACATTTACTTTTTGAAATATTGTTATTATAAACATTTTTTCATGTAGTCTAATACAAAGATTTGTGTCAAAGATAAAAACTGTGTCTCACTTTGAAGTTATGATAATCAAATAATAATTTAAGGTCTGCCTCATGAAGAGAGAATATGTTTCTCATTTTCCTAAGAAAATTCATGGAATTGAAAGCTTGTAGAACTGGAAGGGACCCTAGAGATTATCTAGGTTAGGTGAGTCAACTGAGTCACAGAAAACATAAATGATCTCTCCAAGGACAGGCAGTTTATTAGCTCAATACCACTAAATCTCTCTGGCCAGTATAATTTTCTGTTTGTTCAAGTGGCAAAGCATGATTTTGGTTAATTATATAAAAGATTGACAGAGTAGGTTAAGTTAGCAGTAATAATGTGGAAATAATAAATTTCCCCATATTTATCCCTGGAATTCTGGAGGATAAAGGACAGAGAAAAATTACCAAAGCCTCTAGAAATTCTGCCATCTAAAATATTATATTTTCTTTTATTGTTTTTTTATATTTTCCTGCATTATTTTTCTCACCTCCAGTTTATGCTTTTCAATAAGGAGACAGCCAATAGAGCATCAACTGGCTGTGAAATAAGCAAATTGGTCTTATTCTAGAATTTAATAGATTTCTGGTTTGGTGAGTTTGTCTTAAAAGGATTACCTCTGACCTCTTAATGACTTGGAAAATGATGGTGACATTTTAGCTTACTGAGAACAAGATATTATGCTTTGCTTCTCTGTACTGGAAGTTCTACCAAAATGCCAGTAGGATTTCAAAGGTCACCCCAAACACCAACCTGTGGCAAGTCAAGTGCTTAATCCAAAGTCGGGTAACCCCCTGAGAATATCACTGTGAAACAGAAAAAAAAAAAAGACATTTCAGAGACAGATGAAGTGATGAGGGACGTAACTGGGAATTGAAGAAAGTATGTCTGTTTAGCTGAGAATATTTAACTGGACTGTTTCCAGGCTGTAGTGTTTTCTCTACAAAATGATCCGTTCAGGGGTATCATTATCTCTTTTAAAAGGAAGATGAGGCGAAGGGAGGTCAAATGTGTGCTGATAGAAGGGGACTAGGCTTTTTGTCATCCAGTGAGCACAGAATGCAATACACAGATAATGTATTGTAGAATTGTACACTTGAAACATAACCTCATTAACCAATGTCATTCCAATAAATTTAATGAAATTTTTTTGAAAAATATGAGTGTAATGCTATATCTTTTAAAGTTGAGATAAAATGCTCACTTCCTGTTATTATTTAAAATTCAATAGGCACTTTTAAATGGTCAAGTAGTTACAGTTTTTTAACTAGATTAAGGCACTATTCATTAGAATAGTTTAGTACAAAAATAACTGGAAATTCAGGTGCTACAATTAATGCTTTTCTGTTCTGTGTCTCAACTTCACCATCATCATTTCGTCAATACTTTAAAACAGTATAACAAGGAGGATTCTTATTTGGTGCTGTTCTAAGGAACATAAGGGAGGAAAAAAGATAGAAGCCAAGGAACTTACATGCACAACCCGTGGACATGAACTAAGGCAGGGGGAACGTGGGTGGGAGGGGGTGTGCTGGGAGGAGGGGAATAAAGGGGGGAATGGGAAAACTGTAATAGCATAATCAATAAAATATATTGAAAATGAAAAGAAAAAAGATAGTGTCCTCTGACCTACAGATTTCAAATCAAAATGTTAAATGATGGAATATTATAACTATTCATCACATGAAAAATTTTTTTGGTTTTAAAGAAAAAAATTTGCAGGATAATATTATAAAAATTACTGCAAAGATTCTGGGAAACATGATGATAAAAATATTATTAAATGTAGGAATCATTTACAATGGGATGATAGTATATTATTGTCAGGAATATTTAAAGAAAATGACCCAAATAATGCACAAAGTTATAGTTACCAGGAGGGTTTCACTTGTTGAAAACATCTAATTAAAGTATAAAATTAACCATAATTGTAAAACTGACGTAGTCCTAAGTGTGCTTATCTTGTGAGATTTTTTTTCCATAATGATTTGATCATGTAGTCATGGCCACGGTATGCAGACACCGTTGGAAAAAAGTAGGAGTTAGAAAGTGTTATATCTCTCTGGACGCTCTAATAAAGAGCACCCCATGAAATTGCCTTCACTTCTAAGATTGCTTCTCAATCTGACTAGATAAACTCTGAATATGACTAGTTACCAGAAAAGAGTACTTAAATATATGCATGATGTTATTGTAATTTTTATTTCACTAAAGAGTATTTTTTATTTTAAATCAAGTTCTATGAGCTTATACTTCCTCTATATACTAAATCTTCGATTCAGGTTTAAGCTACAAAATGATCAGTCATACCTGATTGAAACAGAAGTACAAATTTTTCACTCAATTCAGACATAAGTAGCTGAGAAAATAAGAAATAATAACTTTATTTAGTTTAAGGATATGTATGTATGTATTTGTATATACCTATGAACTAATTTGAATGCATATGTCACTGAATGTGGTCACTAGCGATTTTTGTAAAATAGAAAAGGTTAATAGTTCATTTAGAAACTCAAATACTTATAAAACTCATTTTTTTAACTATAAAAAAGTTGAGTTAGGGGATGGATATAAATGAAAAATAATGACTAAATGAAATTCTGTTCTTAACATAATGGCTTACCACCAAAACATAAACATTGAATGGGGTGCCTACTACTCCTTGATGGAGAGCTTCTGGTATCAGCTATTACAAGTTAAACTTGAACTGCTCACTCCAGTACAGTTGCTAATGCTGTTGGGAACAACTCTTCCTCGGCATGTCCTGAGAACACCAAATTGCTTTTAACTTCTTATATTGAAAAAAGTGTCTTTGTCATCTTTATAGAGTTATCATTGAGTTCCTTTTCCTTCTCTCCTTTCTTTTTTGAAAGAATGAGGTATCTTATATTTTATGAAGTATTCCCAACATAAAAGAATGTTCAGAGAATAATAGAAGATTCTTCATCTTTAAAAATTGATATTTATAATTAGGATATAATTATATCCTAATTTATATATGTATACACACACATATATCCTTTTGTAATATACAATATATTGGGCTGGCAAAAAAGTTTATTTAGTTTTTACTGTAAAATAAAGGACACATTTTTCATTTTCACTAATAACTTTATTGATTTGGATATTTTGAGTATGTCGGCTATCTCCCATGTGGTAGAACATTGGTTGTTCTCAATGTCTGTTTGATCACCATCAATTTGACCAGTTTGATCACTAGCCTACCTGACCACAGAGCACCATCCAGTGAGAAATTTCCAGCATGAAATCTCACAAACTACATTTTTTATTTCTTTGTTATTGTGTTTTCTATTATAGTTGTCTCAATTATTTCCCTTGTCTTCCCCTACCCAGTCTACCCCTCTTGCCCACAGTCACTCCCCTCTCCATTCTCCGTGTCCATGGGTCATTTTGACATGTTCGACAAGATAGCACTTTCTCTGTACGCTGCATAAATTGGTTTTTACTTTTCATTTTAGTTGCATTTTTACTCTGCTTGAAATAATAAAGCATAATATGCTGAAAATATTGTGTATTTTTTTTGATTTTCAATATTAAAATGGATACACAAAAATTCACCAATTTTGATAAGTTTTTCTTTAAATGCAGGCTGATATGACAGCTGCCACAATACAATCTAACAAAATTGTTTCAAATGAAGTTAAAGACATCTAAGTGCTACTAGAACCACCTAATGAAATTTTTTTAAACCAAACTTTTCAGCCAAAGCAATATATCACATACTATACATAACAATATACAAGGCCTGTCCTGAAAAAGTCCAGCCATTGTTAATATAATGAGAATGGCTTACACGTAATCGATGTAACCTGGCAGCCAAGGAGAGTGGACTGGAATGTACATGCATGAGCAATGATGACTTCACTGTACTAGTTGGTGGGGGTGGTAGATGACATAGAGTGAGCATGTGTACTGTGTGGCCATGGCATTCGAAATGACTGAGAAAATACAGCACTAAATCTGCATCAAATTTTGCATTAAGCTTGAACATTCCTCCGCAGACACTATTCAGATAATTCAGAAGACCACAGCTATGGGCAACTAGTGACTGTCAGCTTCATCACAATGCACCGGCCCATGACAGGTGCAGAGGTTTTTGGTAAAACATTAAACCTCCCAGGTGACAGCCACCCTACAGCCCAGATTTGGTTTTCTACAACTTCTGACTTTTCCCAAAACTGAAATCACCTTTGAAAGGGAAGAGATTTCAGGCCATCAGCGAGATTCAGGAAAACATGACAGGGCAGCGGATGGTGACTGGGAGAACTGTGTGAGGTCCCAAGGTGCCTACTTAGAAGCAGACTGAGGCAGCATTGTCCTATGCATAATGTTTCTTGAATTGCATATCTTTGATAAGTGTCTCTATTTTTCATATTAAATGGCTGGACACTTTCTAGAGAGACTTCATATAATATTGTTTATATATACATATATAACATGTAATAGATAATTACATAATAATACATAAAATATATGATTCATAATAATAAGAAGCCTTCTTTTTTAAATATATTTTATTGATTATGCTATTAAAGTTTTCCCAATTTTCCCCCTATACCACTCTTGACCTGATAGCCCACCTTCCTCCAGCAATCCTCCCTTAGTTCATGTCCATGGGTTGTGCATGTAAGTTCTTTGGTTTCTCTAGTTCTTATACTATTCTTAACATCTTCCTGTCTATTTTGTACCTACCAATTATGTTTCTTAATCCCTGCACTTTTTCCCTCCTTCTGCCCCTTCCCCCATCCAGCAGATAATACTCCAAATGATCTATGATTCTGTTCTTGTTCTGGTTATTTGCTTAGTTTGTTCTTTTAGATTCAGTTGTTGATAGTTGTGAATTTGTTGCCATTTTAATGTTCATAGTTTTAATCTTCTTTTCCTTAAATAAGTCTCCCTAACATTTCATGTAATAGCGGCTTGGTGATGATGAGCTCCTTTAGCTTTACCTTGTCTGGAAAGCACTTTATCTGCCCTTCCATTCTAAATGATAAATTTGCTGGATAGAGTAATCTAGGTTGTAGGTCCTTGCTTTTCATCACTTTGAATACTTCTTGCCTGCAAACTTTCTTTTAAGAAATCAGCTGATAGTCTTATGGGAACTCCTTTGTAGGTAACTCTCTGCTTTTCTCTAGCTGCTCTTAAGATTCTCTCTTTATCTTTGACCTTTAGCATATTAATTATGATGTATCTTAGTGTGGTCCTCTTTGGGTCCAACTTGTTTGGGACTCTCTGTGCTTCCTGGACTTATATGTCTGTTTTCTTCAGCAAATTAAGAAAGTTCTTCCATTATTTTTTCCAAATAGGTTTTCAATTTCTTGCTCTTCCTCTTCTCCTTCTAGCATCCCCATGATTCAGATGTTGGTATATTTGGGGATGTCCCAGGGGCTTCTTCTGCTATCCTTATTTTTTTGAATTCTTGTTTCTTCTTGCTGTTCTGGTTGAATGCTTATTTCTTCCTTATGTTCCATATCATTGATTTGAATCCCACTTCCTCCCCTTAATGGTTGGGTCCCTGAAAATTTTTCTGTATTTCACTTAATGTAGGCTTCATTTCTTCCTTTATGTGTTGCCATACTCAATGAGTTCTTTAAACATCCCGATCACCAGTGTTTTGAACTCTGCATCTGATAGGTTGGTTATCTCCATTTTGTTTAGTTCTTTTTCTGGGGTTTTGTTTGTTTCTTTCACTTGGGCCATATTTCTTTGTCTCTCCAATTTAGCAGCCTCCCTCTCTTTGTGTCTGTGTATTAGGTAGAGTTGCTTTGACTCCCTGTCTTAGTAACCTGGACTATGTACAAAAGGTACCTGTAAATTGTGTGGGGTACAGCCTTACATAATCGCCAGGGCAGAACAACCTGCCTCACCACTTGTGGCTCTGTGTAGGGGGATGGCTCAGACAGGGGACAGTGTCACTGCCTGGCTTCTAGAGGTTTGCCCAGCACTTGTCCCATTTCAGTCACTTTACCCACTACCCATATGAGATGGGTGCCCTTCCAGCTATTGCCCTGGTGTTGAATCCCAGAGTGGGTGGGTTTGCATATGTTTTAAGACTGCGCAGGCCCTCGAGTGGAGTCTCCTGAAAATCCAGCAGTTTTTTTCCCACTGCCCCAACCCCCTCTGGATTTTGTGGGCAGAAGTTATGGGGATTTATTTGCCCATAGCTGGAAAACTGGCCTGTGCAGTCTGGCCTGGGGCTGGGATCACTCACTCCCAAGATATCCCCCCTGATTTTTATCCACTACCTGTGATTATGGGACCCCCTGTTCTGCCACTGCTGCCTCTCCATGCCATACCACGTCTGATTCCTCACCTGTCCACATGTCTCCACATCTCCACCCCTCCTGCACATCTGGATGAATGTGGCGTCTTTAAATCCACGGCCGTTGGACTTCCACACAGTTTGATTTTCTGACAATTCTGGGTGTTATCTGTTTTGACTATTTAGTTGTTATTCCCTCGGTGGTTGTTCAAGGAGGTGAAGTGTGTCTACCTCTGCCTCCATCTCAACCAGCAGTCATATAGAAGCCTTCTCTACTCTCACTCCATATTCCCTGTCCAAATACTGTCACTATTGTAAATGTGACAGTCATTATTCGCATGCATTTTTTTCAAACCTTTATTTCATATGTGTTTCCACAAACCAAATATAATCTTTGCCCTGATTGGTGTGGCTCAGTTGACTGGAGCATCATCACATAAACTGAAAGGCCAGAGTTCCAGTTCCTGGTCCAGACACATGCCCAGGTTGTGGGTGCAGCCCCCAGTTGAGAGGCAACTGATCAATGTTTCTCTCCCACATTGAACTTTCTCTCCCTCTCTTTCCCCTTTCCTACTCCCCTCTCTAATATCAATAAGCCTCAGGGGAGGAGATACA
>PVKM010008582.1:0-38695 GCA_004027735.1 Carollia perspicillata
TTTTTTTTAATTTAAAAAAATACGCAGAGAGAATGGAACCCAAGCCATAGATGGAAGTTTGTTTATTTCTCGGACAGGCTTAATCTATCTGCATTGAAGTCTAGAACTCACCTCTCACTATAAACAGAAATAAATCGACCAGCTTTGGAGAGTGGGAGAACTTAACATCAATTATTACTTTTCCTTCCTCCAGGTAACAAAAAGGCAGAGATCATTGAGAAGAAAACAAACTAATGATATGAGCACTGCATCCTGACCCTGTCATGCTGTTTGCATTCCACTGAAAACTGAATTAACTTCCTGGAACCTCAGTGTCATTTGTTCATCTAAAATCATTTGCTGAGAAGGTCCTGGATGTGGGAGACACAGCAGTGCTCTCAAGGATTTGTTTTTGTTGGGGAAAGAGATATCATGCAACAAATTATATGTTGAATAATTCTATTAAAATTGTATTAAGTGCTTTGAAAAACACATACTGGGAACTAAGATGAGATAGGATACAAACTGATTAATAGACTATCGTTCTTTAGGGACCTAGCTTGTATATTTTTACACACAAGAAATACAAGATCAGAACACATTACAGAAATTCCAGCTTGCATCGTTCAGTGATAGTTTATAATTCTATTTAACATTAAAATAAGTAGAATATTAGAGTATCTACAAAGGCAATATTTTCTTTTTTTTAAAAATTATTGAATTTATTGGAGCGACATTGGTTAACAAAATTATATAGGTTTCATGAGTACAGTTCTATACCACATCATCTCTATATCGTACTGTGTGTTCACCACCCCGAGTCAAGTCTTCTGTCATCATTTATTCCCCTGTACCTTTTCTGTCTCCCCCCACCCCGCCTTTTCCTCTGACAATTCTGGTCTAATTTTTAAGTGGTCGAGAACTGGCTAGTGCCTTTGTTTTTTTTAATATTTAACTTGTTTTACATTTATGCTATTAAATCTGCTTTTTGTTTAGCTTCATCTCCTTTTGTACTATTCAGTCTTCTCAAAAACCTACAGTTTTCCGTTCCCTACTCACATGAGCCAGAGAGCATCTACTTGATACATTATAAAATAAGAATTTGGGATGTCATAATTGTGAATTTTCAGCAAGGAAATGATATCAAGTATGGGAGGATTTCCTTCTCCAGCAGGCACCAAGTGAATGGATTAACGATCTGAAACCTGATTGACTAAATACAGGGTAGGCACGTGGGTATAAATTTTGAAAGAGAAAAGAAAAAAGGTCACAATAAGCACAGGTTACAAAAAGTGCATATAAGCAATATGCGGTGAACACAAACAAAATGATGGACCAAAAATATTAAGTTATATTGGTTGGATTTACTTTTCTTTGTTTAGATTTTAGAAGACACCAATTTTACTGCACTATTCTGAAACAGTCTCCCATCCCCATTTTTATAAATAATATAGATTTTCAATATTTGTATTTTCTCTGCGATCTTCTCTGAACACATCTCCTAAAAATGTGCAGTGGGCATAGTGCTCAGTTCACAGTGTCACCTGTGAACAAATGGAATTTTTTGTGTGTGTATAATTTATGAATACTTCTGAGTTCTCTTTCTTGCTCTAGATGAGGAAAAGAACTCAGCCTCCCAAAGCTTTGTGATTCATCTCTCACTAATTTAACAGAGCATTACTTATTCTGTTTTATAGGCTATACCAAAGGGATGTTTTACCACATATCTACTAATTAGCGGATGTGCAGTGAGGCCCTTTCCAGAGGTTGGAAATCAGTGCAGAGTAAAATAATGTATAATTTTCAGATTCATGATTCCTCCAAACTATGAGAGGCTTAGCTACTCATTAGAATGAATTTTTCCAAATTTAACTTTCTTTGGTTTTTATGGGGCAATGCACCTCTTTGCAAATCGTAGACATATATTTTATTATTCTTATATGCAAGTTGTTTTTCTGTATGCAATTCATTAGTTGTAAGATTTTAAGATTTTTCCCAATATGTTCTTAGTGCTTAATTTTTGTTAAAAAAAAAAACCTTTTCATTTTTTGGAAAACATTAAAAATTTGAGGAACTTTTTTGATGAAGAGAGTCCAGGCCAAAGTGAGAATGTGTATAAAGTGTTTGAGGTGAGGGGTGGGGGTGAAGTGCAGATTTAAGAAACAAATTACTTGCCTAGTTCTGGCTCATGCCACTAGCATTATATTTATTTGTAATCTAGATAAATTGAATACAATGATGAATGCAATCCAAATTTATAAAGTTTTAAAATTTTTTTCATACCTATTTAATTTGTTAATAGCTCAGTATTAGCTTATCTTCATATTTCAATTGACTTTGTTATCTTAGATTCTCTATAATGTCATTGAGTCAATGACCTTTACAGAGTAATGTCTTGACTGTCTATCATTCTGCCTTAGCTCTCTATTCTCTTCCTTTGGTTCTCAAGAACAAACTTGCTTTTATCTCTGGTTCGTGTGGCTCAGTGGATTGAGTGTTGGCCTGCAAACCAAAAGGTCACCTGTTTATGTCCCAGTTGGGGCACACACCTGGGTTGTGGGCCAGGTCCCCAGTTGGGCAACCAATGAATATATCTCTCACACATATGTGTTTCTCTCCCTCTCCTTCTCTTTCTCTCCCCATCTCTATAAAAATAAATCTTAAAAAAAAGAACAAACTTGTTTTAAATCTCTTCAACTATGCCTCCTCTTCTTATTGTTCTTTTACTTCTATTCATCTGTGATAACTATAGCTATTGTTTTATTCCATGTTATCCCTTTCACCAATAGAGTGAAGCCCAAATGCTTTGAAGTCACACTAGTTTGAATTCAAATACAGAAGTGAACAATGTCATTAATCTTGACAAAATGTAACTTTCTCACCAAGAAAAGGGGAAGGAGGTGGGGAGTACTGGGGGTGGGGTGGGCTGGGATGGGAATAAAAGAACAACTAAAATAAAAAATTTAAAAAAAAAGAAAGAAAATGTGGATATAAATATCTACCTCAAACATTGTTGGCAGGTTGAAAAGAAAAAATCTTAATGGAGTGTCCATATGTCTGTCTTACTTTGCCATGGAGTTATGTGACCCACATTATTCATGATGAGGGAACTAAGGTTTGAATAGACTAAAGTTGTAGAGCTGGGATAAAGCCTAGATCTTTTACATCAAGTTTAATGTCCTGTCACCATATTGTTATATCACTAGTCACCAGTGGTAACTATTTTTGCAAAATTGTCTTGAAATATAGAACTATTTGGATGTACAAAAAACTCTACAAAAATCCCATTTTTCCTTACCTTGCATGCTCAGAAACTACATACAAAACATTTGATATAAATCCTTGGAGGATCTTTTGTATACCTACTTTTTAAAATTAAAACTCTATAAAATCAAATAGCTTATCTTTAATAGTTTTATTATATATATAAAATTATTTGTCTTTCCATGTTATACTTACATACATTTCTGCCAAATCAGAGTTATTGTCAGCATAACAATCTATGATATGAATAAAAAATATTTTCAAAGTCCAGTAGTATTCAAAATTTTCTGAAAGAGTAGCTGTGGTAAACATCCTGGTAACTACCAATTACAAATTTCCTAAGATAAGTTCCAGAAGAGTTCATGGGCAAATGCATATGGCACAACTGATTTTAAGGCTTATTCTTTAAATTGCACTTGAGAAGGATTGCACTATAAAGATGTCTTTTAAATATTTTCACAGTTTGACTAAAGCATTTAAACTTCAAAATTTCATTAATAAATTCTGGATTTTTTTTCTTGAAAAGCAACACCCATACTGCAGAATAAAAATGGTATTTTATTTCATTTATTTTATTTTTGGCATAGTCAAACTTAATTCTTACCCCTCTGCTCAAGAGACTGACTATCCTGAGAAACATATATTTAGGTAATTTTTTCTCTAATATAAAATGAATTTCGATCCTTTTTCTTTCATAGCTTTTAAAGTATAAGGATTTTTAGTGTTCTGCTAGTGAGACTATAAATTGCTTGTTTATTTTCATAGAGATACATTATATCATAACTTTAATCCTTCTCAACCTAATTTCTTTCTTCCTATTTCTGTCATAATACTGAAAAAATAAAGGTAACAATGGAATCAGTGTCTTACAGGAAAACAATTTTCAGTCCTCAATAGCAAAACGTTTTTTATACATTTTGTTAACCAACAGACTGTTTTCTAAGTAGCTTGTGTAGCAGAGTATTTAATATTTAAGAAAGTGTTCAGCTTTCTTGGATATTATCTGAATATAAATGTGTCTACAACGAATCTCTTGCATTTTTCCCTCAAATGTTATAATCATCAGTGTTCATCCTCTGGGAATCTCCATTTATCCAATTATTGAGGCAAAAATCTTGTGACATGCTTAAATTATATTTCTTTTATATTACTTACCCAACCCATCAGTAAATTCTGTTAGAATTGCCTTTGAAATATATTCTGAATTTGACTGTTACAACCAGCCCAAATACTACTCTTTCTTTCCTGGACTGCAGCCATCATTTGCTCTTCAATTTCCCTGAGGAGTCTGGTCCCCTCCAGGGACCAGTCCTTCACCAAAGTGACATTTTTAGAACTTAATACAGATCATGTCACTACCCTAATAGAACCTTCAATGGCTTCGCATCCAATTTAGAACAAAATCCAGAATGCTTTTATGGCAATAAATCTACACATAATCCTTGGTTTCATCCTTCTTGAAACATGGAAAATAACAGTATTTACATTCCAAGTGTACTGTGAGGACTGTCTGAGACGATGCATATAAAAGGTTCAGTGCATGACAAGTCCTTTGTAATTTTTAAATAACATTTTGGCCTGTCTTCATAAAATACACATGATAGGCAGCCAGTCTCCTATCGAGGAAAAAATAATAGATGCTCTAAACTTAAATCTATATGTTAAAGTGGTGACTTTAAATGAAAATTCAGCTTTCTGAAGGTTTTTTAACCAGAAACAATAAAGCATAGAGATTAAAAGACCATGGACTTCAGACTCAAGAGACCAAGGTTCAAATGCTGGCTCTGACTTTTACTAGCCAAGTGGCCTTGAGCAGTTGCTTAATCTTCTAGGGACCTTTAACGCTTTTCCTCCAACCTCATCTCTACAATTCAATAATACTACACAGGTTTACTTTAAATATTAAATGTAATTATATGTATAACTCTTCAGTCTACTTTTCTACAATATTTACATATCTGTATAAACAACATATAGATATATTTTTTAATAAAACATGCATATATTTTTTCCTGTGCCTTACATACAGTGGTTTCAAGATTACTCTGGAGTCTTACCATAGTAATTAGTCTTTATATCATCTCAAGTAAAAGCATAATTTCTCTTAGTTTTTGTCATATTATGTTCCTCATTTCTTAATGACAGTAATTAGAATGAAGAACAACACTTCAAGCCATCTACACAGCCCTAAGGACAAAACCCTGTTTCCCAAAATCCATGACATGATGTTTTGACAGTATCTGTAATGACCTTCACCGAGGTCATAATTAGCATATTGTTCTGTTTTGTACAACACAGTGTCTGCCATATAATGACACTTTCCTTTAAAATGAGAGTGCTGCAAAGTAAATAGTAGAGAAGACAAGCATAAAATGTTTATGGCTGTATTCATATAATAACATGAGTTGGAAGAAAAATACTGAGGTAACTTTTTTATAGCCAACATGATTCAGAGCATTTGAAAATGTAAAATCATATTAAACCAATGAGAAATGTATATTATTTACATAAATTGAACAAGTGGTTGACCAGTTACCCCTTTCAATATAAAAATGCTTTCTATAATGCAGGACATAAAGGATTTATTTTTAAATTTTATTTCTTTATTCTGTCTGAACTCTATAAAATGTATGAATGAAAGCATAGTCTCCATAACTGATATTGAGAAAAGGTTATATAAGTTAAATAATGATTATATAACAGCATTTTTAAAAAAACAATAGCATTGTGATCTTAATACTGAATAATAATACTTATTAAAAACCTAAATCTGTATACTATTTAAGACTAGCCAACATTTGTTTATATATAAAGCCTCATTTTAATTTTCTGACAATCCTGTGATATTAATAATCATTTTTCTGTTCAGGACAATATTGTATGTTTTTATAATAAGTTATTGTTACAAAATCATTTCATGCATTGTTTCATTAATATTATAACAACTGCCACTTGACAAAGGCAAATATTGGGAATAAAAATATTCTAAGGGATTTGGCCAAGAATTCACAGCTCTAATAAATAGGTATATAGTAAAGCCAAAATCTTCTGGTATCAACTGTAAGGTTCATTTCATTATGTTCACCTCTCTCCGCAGCTCCAAAGATTATGATAAAAAAAAAAACAATGTGAAAGGCATACTTGTTCTCTCTCAATTTTTGGCTACAGCCTCAAAGACCAACAGGAATATAGTAGATAAAATGTACTTCATATTTCAAAGACAGATGCCAGATCATCCATGGAAGGCTTGATAAGGGGGGTTCTATAAATCAAAATTTTGAGCTTTAATTTAGGACCCACCCATTTTAAGGAGGTAGAAGATTTGAGCCAGAAAAGTTTTGGGGGAAACAGTTTTAGGAGTGCTAGGGAATACCTGAGTTAAAAAGTTTGATCACTACATTAGTCATTAAAATATATCTTCCTATGAGTTAAAGAAAACAGTCATTTTCTTATAACTAAGAGCAATTAGGAAAGTTTTGAGATTTGCCTGAGATTCATCCCAGGTCAAGAAATGAAATAAGCCACGAAACAAATGTGAAGAGCTCGCGTTCTTCTGGAACCAAGAGACATTGCAATGTTTTATGTTAATAGTTGAAGTGGAACAATGCCCAAGACAGACTGGACTGTGCTCTGGCCAGTAGCAGCATGAGGCAGAAGTGACTGTGGGCCTCTCAGAAGCCTGGGTCTCAGAGGCCTCCACAGGTTTCTGCTCCCTTGCTTGGCCTCTGTCAGTGCAGTGAATTAAATACGTCTACACCAGTCTACTAATCCTCCTACACTAGGAGGAAGATGCAAGACTGCAGAAACAATAAATTGATAAATGACCGAGCCCAGTTAAGAGCAACAAAATCCTGTCTACATCAGCCGATTGCTGCAGACACATGGGAAATACATATTTATTATTGTAGGCCACTGACTTTTGGAACTGGCACAGCAGAAGCAACTTGATATAAGCGCTAACGACTATTTAATTCTCATGACATGTGAGTAGTAACCCAATTTTTTCTCTCCCAATAAATAAAGCATGCTCTAAAGCAAGTTGAATGAAATTCATAATAATTATAAATATACAGGGGTGGGCAAAAATAAGTTTACAGGCTTTTGTATGGAAAGTGATGTAACTAAATAATAAACTCTTTTGCATACTTACAGCTGTAAACCTATTTTTGCCAACCCCTGTACGTACATACATTTTCTTATTGATTAAAAAGACATTTTTACATTTTGGTACTTAGTAATTATTGTCAAAATAATTGTGACATACCTCAAAATGCAGTCATTATTTTAATGTTAGTAATTGGAAAAAAACACTCCCTCAGATTCACAGTTTTACATAGTTTTGCTTTTGGAAATATTTGTTGCATTTTCTAAAATGTAATACAACTTCATGTTTTATACTTCGTTTTTATTGTCCATAGAATTTATATTTAGGTTCATACTTTCTAGGAATATATTTTAATTCATTTTTCTTCCAACTCTACATCTGCTATGTAATTTTATGTAAAATAAAAAGCAAGATATAAAATGTTGGAAGAGATTGGATCTTATTATTTATCAGCAGCTATAATAACTACATTAAAGTGGGTAATATTTTAATGCTGTTAATTGATATGTAAAATCAGCATTCTATATCTGTGTCAATCTTTCTTACATAAAAAAATATATAGAAAATTTTAGATGATTTTTTTTCTTTCTCACTTAAGTGGCAAGAGTCAGGTCCCATTTCAGAATTTAATATAGCACTTGGAGCACCTAAAATCTTGCCTACCCACCAACACACCCTGTACACTATTACCTGGCTGTGACAGGATTTCAGAACTTACAAAGCAGTTCTGTGAAAACTGCTTTAGGAACCACTGTAGAGGTACATGCATTCCTTTGGAGTGCAAGACCCTAAATAATAAGATCAGTGATAAATGCAGCAATCTGCATTCACTACAGGATTGGGAACTGAAGTGTTGAATTGATGCACACTCTTAGAAGATGTTTTTCTCTATTAATGACATTTCAATTTCCTCAAAGAGACTCAATTCTAGTTAGTGTGGAGAATATGTGTATCTCTGGAGACCTCTTTCAAATTTAAGATTTTGTCACTCCCAAAGGTGAGAAATAGAGGCAAGCTTTAAAATTACTGATTCATTACTTTTGGGCCTGCCCCACCATGCCAATATTCCACCTGAAAATATATGTATTTATTTCTTTCTGAAAGGAATTAATATGAAATTTTATGAGAGTATCATATGTCATGTTGTAGAACGTGTAGAGATTTTATATAACTGGTAATACAGGATGGTTCTCTTACAATTACAATTTAACTTGTATTAAGAATATTTAGATATTTTAAAGTATTAGTGGTTTAGAATGTATCACTATTTAATACAGTACTTTAATACCTGTATTAAGTATACATTTTTGGAATATACATAATTTGTATTTTGGTACCAAATACGTTCTTTACTTCCAAATAGGTGGATGAAGTATATTCTAAAATTTTGATTTTCCTTTTAAAAATCCTTCAACATACGCACCAAAAATATAAATTAAGAAGTATTTTTCTAGTCTTCATGGTTTTGTTTATCAAAACTTATTTAAAACTTAAGGATCTTAAACGTGCAGATGACAATATGTGACCCCCTTTAACTCTCCAGCTGAGGATTAGCTGAAAGGTTTCAACGGACGCCTTTCTCTCTCGGCTTTTCTCACTCCCTTCCTCTCCCTATCTCCGTCTTATGTAAACTTATAAATCGTCTCCATCAGTTTTTGATTGATTTTAAAGAAATGTTCACTTTCTAAGTTCTCTGTTCTTCATTCTATCCATCTTATTTTCACAGAAACTTAACTCTGTCAGGGATTTTTCTATTGTTGTTTTATTTTTTCCCTGTGTCTTTTATATTATATTCTGCTCAGCTTAACAATATGCACAGATTCTCCCTCAAAAAAAGATTTAAAAAAATTTTAAAGAGTCTATCTGTTAGTATAATATCACTGTTCCATGACTAGTGCATTTGCATTAGTTTTTAGTCTGAAAGTGTGGACATTCTCCATCTCCACTTCCCTGTTAAACCCCAGTTATCAGATAAAATTTCTCTGGCAATAAACTCCAAGATGCAAAATTCAATGCACAATTTTTATTCTTATCTTTTTTCTGTCTTTAATCATTTTTTTTACACAATGTTAATTTCCTTCTACATATAGGATCTATACAAATCTAAGTATTATGTTTAAATAACTAGTCATTTCTTCCTGAAATTCCTCACCTCTTCACATGACATAAAAACTTTTAAGTTGCCTACTAAAATTATGAATATCCTCAAACCTGTCAGTGGACATTTCTTTCTCTTCTTGTCCCTTAAAAATTAGTATTCTTCATGATTCTGTAAAATGTCACTACTCTCCTGACATTCTAGATATGCTATCCAGAGAACCTCATCTACTTTCATAATGTTAACACTTTATTATGACATTATTCTTGATTTACCTGTGAAGCTGACTTACTTTGTGGGTTTTAGACATAATCCAGCAAGTATCTTTATTTTAATAAAGTGAAAGATGAGGAGAAGACTGAATAGAAGGAAGAGCGAAGAACAATAGATGAACAGTATTAACAGGTATAGCTTATTTAATACTTTCTCTAACATCATCACCATACTTAATCCTTAAAATAACTTTGATTCAAGTATAAATATTATTGTATCAAATCTCACATATGATGAAACTAAGACTTAGAAATGATAAATAATACTCCCATAGTCCTATACCCCCCAAAGAGCAAAGAATTAAAACTCAGGTATATATAAAATCAAGTCAGTTTTCTATGCAATAGTTGCTTCTACAAGTATATCACACTAAACATGTCCAAACCATTTTCCCCTTTTATCCCTATATTGTTCCTCCCTGCATATGTTAATTCTAATTATGAAATGTGCATCTACTCAAGCCATACAACTTGGCATTATTACAGTTCTATGATGACGACCCCTGTCGTCCACCTCAATTTTGGCTCCCATGCTCCTTTACCTGTGTTTTAAGCTGCAGTAGTATAGAACACCTTACATTTCTCCAGTGTTGCCATGGTATTTTATTTCTCTGTGACCTTGCTCATTTTGTATCCTGTACTACAATACACTCCATCCCTCTATTTTTTTAAAAAAATAAGCATAGTTGGTATACAATATTATATTAGTTATATTAGCTTCAGATGTACAATATAGTTACTTGACATGTTTTTCAATGTGATCACCTCACTAATTCTAGTAATATCTGTCACTGTGCAAACGTATCACTGTCTTATTGACTATATTCCCCTTCATCTATTTTACCCATTCCACATCACTGAGTAAGCCATCCTGTTGGTCTCTTTCTGTAAGTCTGTTTTTGTTTTGTTGTGTTTGTCAGTATGTTTCATTTATTTTTTAGATTCCACATGTAAGTAAAATCATACAGTATTTGTCTTTCTCTGTCTGACTTATTTTACCATAACTCCAAGAAGTACCATAGACTTGTAGTTAGAGTAGATTTGTTTAGTTATGACAACAAACTTCTAGCAGATGGCCATTAAGTATAATTAAGTAAAATTAAAAAACATGACCCTAACATGCACAAATTCTTATAGACTTTAAAATTTAAGCAAATATCCCTCTTGCAATGCCTGAATCCTCCAATTCACATGAATGGTTAGCTTAATCAACTTCAATTTCTAGCTTCTTTTTTTCTTTCTGCCAGAAAAACCCCACATCACTTTCTAAGAGCTTGAATTCCAAACTTTATATACGTAGCCTTTTCTGCTATAGCTAGGCTGAACTCTGCCGAGGGTAACTGAGAAAGATTTTTACTGCTCTGTAAAAAGAAACATAATGAAGACCAGTGTCTTCAAATGCTTCCTGGATTAGTGTTCTAGCACTGCCATAACAAACTACCACAGACTGAGCAGTGCCAACAACAGAAACTTAATTTCTAACTGTCCTGGAAGCCAGAGGTCCAGGATCAAGGTTCCAGCAAGGTTGGCTACATCTGAGGCCTCTCTCCTTAGATTCCAGGAGGCCATCCTCTTCCTACCTCTTCACTTAATTGTCCTTTTGAGCCTTTTTGCCCCTGGTGTCTGTGTGTTTACATTTCATCTTCTCATAAGGACATGGGTCAGATTGGATCAGGGTCCACTCTAATGAACTCATTTTAACTCAATCACCACTCTGAAGGTCTTATCTTCTGTAATACCAGGGGTTAGGTCTTCACCATATGAAGGAGAGGGGCACAATTCAGCCCACGACACCCCCCAACAATTTACTATTTTGGACACTGCCATGCAATGTGGTATTGTTGTATATGGTGACTTAATCCTGAGGTGAAAGACAGGAGGATCCCAGAAAAGGCAACTCAGAACCCTAATATCACTCGTCTGCCATATTCCAGCCTTGCAACCTCTGGCCTCCAGACACTTTTGAGCTAATAAGTGCACTTAAATCTTTAAATACATTTAGGTTAATACATTGCAACTTGTATCCTAAAATCTTAGTTGATATACTAATAGAGCACTTATGTGATCTTACAATAATCAATTAAATTAACTCAGAAGTAATAATGTATTTATCATTTCTCTGCTACCCATTATAACACCTAACAGTAAATATTTATTGAATTGAATGAACACCATGTTTCCACAATCATACATTAAATTCCCTTTCCTGAACCTTAGATCTCTCCAGAAACATCTTCATAAAGTCACTTTTTCTTGTACCCAGAGAAAAAAATTCTTTTACATTGTTCTCCAGCTGTACCAGTATCTCTAAGTCTTTCCACATTTTGACTCTCCTTTGATTCCTAGGTATTTGCATCTGCCAGCCATCATGAATCAATAGTGACTTTATATTTTAAGAAACAATATATATTAGTTGTTACTTTATTATAGAAAATATATGATCCAGTTGATAGTTTCACAGCTGATATATTTTTTCGTTCATGCAAAAGTTCAAAGTTGGAAATACTAATAATGGACTGGATTTAGTAAGCACCTCTAGTGCATTCATCTGTGTTTGGAAAGAGGCTCGGTTCTTCTTCATTTAACTAAATTATGACTTGTCCAATAATTTTTTATCAGATGAAATGCTATATTCCCTTTAATATTAAATTTTACGGCTTTTAAGTCAGAGGAAGAGTTGCACTGTTTCTTGGAAATATATAATGCATTGTATCTTATGACAATAATCTATAATATAAGCCTTCAATTTTTAAACATTCTCAAGTTTTTAAACAGACACACAGAAACATGGGTAGCTTCACAAAATGAATACTAGTACTGTTTACTCCTTTATTTAGTTTCACAGGGGGGAAAGCTCTTTGAGTTTGACATGTGTTTCATGCTCTGATCTTTCACTATGGGACCTCAGACTCCCTGAGTATTCACAGAAGCTCTGAGTCAATGTATATTTCTGTTGAAACTATGCCTTTTGCTCCTTCCTCTTGACTGATGGGGTAATCACTCGTCTCAGTTATCCACAGCCAAAGATCAACTGAACTCAAGCCATTCTGTGATATATTAAATAAAGAAGATTGCTTAATCTTCTTATTCTATTATTTGAAAACTCCAAGTCTCCTAACTCCTTGGAAAGGCTGGAGGGTTTCTGTTAGAGGAGGTAATGGAGAGGACATCAACTCAAGGTGACTCAAAATCTGGACCCAGGCAATGAGAGGCTCCTCACCACTGCTGCATCCTTGGAATGCATGTTTTGCCTAACATTCCCACAGTGGGAACTGTTCTGAGGTTGATGGGGTTAGATATTGAGACCATCTGGATGGTACACATGACAGAACCTAGTTAAGATTCTAGATAAATTTTTAAGATTCTGGAGGGTGAATTTTTAAGATCTACTCATCTTGTGAGTATGCAAGTCCCTTTGCTTATTAAACCTACCGCCTTCCAATCTGGAGTAATCTGCCTCTTTCTTCGGTCTCTCCTTGCCTCGCTACCCATGTACGGGCGCCAGTATGTGAACCAGCAGTTTAATCAAATGGGTGTAAGAATCTGCCAAGTTGTTTTCATGCAAAATACAAGGGTCTAATGTCTATGTATTGCTAGAGTAAAATAAAACTACCATCATTAAAATCCTTCATGGATCGCCCACCTGCACATGGTCCTACAGTGAAAGCACAGGTTCAATGTGATTGCTATCTTCTATAAGTACAGAAATTTAAGAGAACAGTAACAAAAGAGGTAAGACAACTATCTAAATAATCAAACAAAGGAGAAGCTATGAGAGTTGCTGGAAAGGAATGAGCATATTTCTTCTAATTAGTTATCGTGTTAACCAGGAAATACAAAAATCCCTGTGTTCAAATCACATTTGCAGAACGCGTTCAATGGATTCTCTTTAAAGAGAATTCTTAAACTGTTGTTTTGGCGATAGGTAATTTTTCACTAGGGTAGTCACAGCTATTTCCAAAAATATTCTCTGTTTTGTAAGGTTCTCCAGAGGAGCATGATTTTGGATTCTGTATTACATCTTATATAATTAGAATGGTTCTTTATTGTAGTTATTTATGTTCCTATTGCTTATTGCATGTGACCAACTCTTCTTATAGGATCAATTTTTCTTATAAATCCAGTAAACTATCAACCTTAAGGTAGAATTTTTAAAACTTATTTCACTGAATTGAACTAATAGATATAATATATATTATGTTCTCCATGAAAATTTTATTCATTTTTACTTAGATTCTCAGTCGTATGTGGTTGGCAGACATGCTAAGTAGAAGGAAAAATACTCAGCTGAATGATGAGAACTTTTATACAATTTATCTTTACACAACAATCATTTCAAAGGGGAAAAAAGGATTTTGGCTCTGAATGTGGGGAATTGAACAATGCCTTCCCAAGGAGCTGGGTCCATTTACTTTCAGAAGCCAAGAATAAATAATGTTGGAGATTACTGCCAGTGGCATCTGGAGGATGATATATGGTATCATTGAAATAAAAGCCTCTATAAAGGACTTTGTGTGGAGTGACATCATAATTTTATAGCCACTAGGCAACTGTGAAGTATCTCACATAAACCTTAAGGTGGATATATGTGTGTGCATGTACACATACATACATATGTACATATATATGCACACATATATACATAATACACATATATACATATATATAATTTAAAATAAAAATTTAAAAGGATATCATGCTTTTAAAAAACTGTCTCTCATTCATGAGCATGCTGGTCAATGCCTGATCCTAGAGGCCACACAGCCTTAGTCCTGGAGTCTAGAGGATTTTAAAGATATATACTGACCCTGCTTATTTGCTTTGGCAAAGCGATCTACAGTACAGATACTTACAGCAGCCACATGGCATTTTATAAAAGTACAATGAATACCAGATGCTGAGACTTCGTAATAATAAATAAGTGACATAGAGAATGTGTCATTTAAGAGAAGGATGATTTAAGACAAGGAAAAAGACTGAACACAATAACTTCATAGTTAACTTTCCCACCGTGAGCCTTTGTGAAGCTGTAACGAAACAATGGGGAAAAGAAAGAAAGTGAATTCTGCACTCCTGTCATTTATTGGAGGTATAATAAATACAGGAAATCAAGCAGCCATATGGCTATGAAATGGAAATGAACAGGTCCTGTGTGGAAGGTTTACTAAATTCAAGTACATAGTCTCTTTCCCCCATGTGCATCATTTCCCTTCAATGTCATAACTACCTAGGCTCCACAAAACCTCAGTGAAAGACATCCAGAACTCATGGAATTTTAAAACTGCTGAGACTGTTCCCTTTTTTCTCAAGGGAAGCATATAATTTGCTGAATTTTGTTCTCAGAAGACGTCTGAAACATGAAAGACATAATACATAAATGCCCCACATCTAGATTACATATCTAAATAAAAACTTGGGGCACAGTTTTTGATCAGACATGTGTCTGTTAGAAATATGCAGACTGTGTTTACTTCTAGTGAAAGGAGATTCATCCATCCTCTTTGTCAGGCAAACATGAAGCCTTTTCAATAAAGTATGATGAGTATATGGCTTCAGGAGGAGGCACAACCATGGGGGAAGATGAACAATGAGGGTACTCAAATCTACCTGAGATTAACAGAATCTCCACTTGAAATCAGTGACCCAATAAATGCCCGACTGTGCAGATCACCATCTGATGAAGGTGCCTCTGTGTGTCTCAGCATTCTAAAATTTAAATGACCTCTCGAGCAATTGTCTTCTTTTTATCTTAAATCATCAATTTCTCTCTCCAGAGTACTTAGTCCATAAAAATATATGCATGCAATTTTATTTTCCATTTTTGAAAAGTTGTTGCTTTTCCATATCTCCTTCTAGCTGCCATGTCATTTCTCTTTTAACATCAAAGTTCCTAGAAAAATGACCCCCATGCACTGTTTCCATTTCATCTCCTTCCATTTTCTCTGTTTTCATATCCAATCAGTCTTCTTCTCTCCATTATTCAACTCAGGTTGCTCTTATTATGGTAAAAAATGTCTCCACTGTCTAAAACTTGATGTCAATTTTCAGTCCTTTTCTTACTTGAACCATCAGCAACATTCGACACCATTGCTTATTCTTGCCTCACTGAAATAATGTCTTCCCCTGGCTTCCAGAATACCATATACTTCTCCTTCTCTTCCTAATTTTCTGGTTACTCTGTTTAAGTCTTTTGTGTTGGTCATGTTTCAGATGTCCAAAAAATAAACATTGGAATTCCTCAGAGCCCACTTCTTAGACCTACTCTGTTTGTTGTTTTTTTTTCCCTACACTCCTTGTACTCATCCATTTCCTTGGCCTGAAATAGCATCTATTTATAGATTGCTCCCAGTTTTTATTTTCATCCTAGGCTTTTTTATTTTAACTCCAGTCTCATATATGCAAATACCTATCCAATATCTCCAGTTGTATAACAAATGCATTTCAAGCTTAACATGTTGAAAACCAAACACTGACTCTTCCATCAGAATTTGTTTTTTTCCTCAATCTCTCTCAGTTCAGTCAGTGACAGCTGTATCTTCCCAAGTGCTCAAGCCTTAGTCATTTATTTCTGACTCCTTTCTTCTTCACACTGTCTCAAGTTCATCAGAAAAGAACTCTAAGAATATACTTCTAAACTATACATGTTGTCTCATTATTTTTTATCATCCCTACTGCTATCACACTGTACTAAACTACCAGCAAATGGCCTGCATTATTGCGATCCTTTCTCTGCTTTCACTATTGAACCCCTAAAATCTTTTCTCATCACAGCAGCCAGAGTGATTCTTTTATGATGCAATTCAAATCTTGGCACTCTGGTTTGAAGTGCTCCAGTAGCTTTGTCTCTCCCTTAGTAAATGCCAACCACATACTATTGCATGGAAGGCTGTTAAGATCTGGACCTGTTACATCTCTAACTTCTGCCCATCACTCACTACATTCCAGTCACACTGGCTAGCTTTTTCTTGAATATATATGTCATGTATATTATAGTCTTTCCTTGAATACATATGTCATGATTGAGGCCTTTGCTCTGACAGTTCCTCCTACATAAAAAAAAAAAAAAAAAAAAAAAAAAAAAACTCTGTTCAGGTTCACACGCCTTGCATCCTCACCTACCTGGTCTCCAGTTGGACTTTCTTGACTATGTTATGCAAATTAGCACCTCCACCTGTTTCTAGCACACCTCTCATAGTCCTCTTTACTGCCTAATTTCTCTCCGCTATACTTACCACCACCTGGTAAAATCTATAGGCCCTTTCCCCCTCAATTATTTGCCTCCACCACTAGAATAAGCACAGGGATTTCAAATTTTTTTGTTCATCATTTACCCTCAGCACATAGAATAATGCCTGACACATAGTAGGTACTTCATAAAAATGAATGAACACAGTGATGTTGTTAAGTTTGAAATGTATTTGTTCAGAGGAAACATTTCATTAAGTGCAAAGTTAGAGAAAAGAGAGAAGTAAATGCGAATATGTGAGAATTCTAAGAAATCAAATGGGAGGTTTCCAACTGATCTATATTTGTTGTCAGAGCTTTATTTTACCTGCATAGAGCTATGTTTGAATTTTTAGAACATTTTGTCTCACACATTGCTAAATGTCTAACCTAAACTGGTTTATTGCATTATTATGATATTTGGCAATTATTTGGTAATAATGCAATCATATTTAAAGCCTATAGCATATCTTCCTTCCATGTGTCAGGAGTTGTCCTGGACATTTCTTATGTACCCCTTCAAGACCCCCGCATCCCTGACTCTTACTCCAGCTATGGCTACGACAGTCATTTCCAGGAGGAAACTGGTCTTGCAAGGCATAGCTTTAGGAAAGCGTGTGCATTCATGCATGTACAACTTGTGATGTCAGGGTGTGAACACTGGAGAGACAGCCCGTGAGTGGCAGGGAATTAGAACTGGTGGATATGGATTTCATCCTTTTGTCCTCTGGGTAATCAGTTCTAAAATGCATTTAATAAGGTTTTTCATAATGGACTGGTGTGATCAAACACCAGTGACCCACAGCAGTGGTGAACTCAAAAAAGTGCTATTGTACTGGCAGTCTTCCTTGCTTCACATTCCTGTCCTGAATTTCTACTTTGTATGTGCAAGGGTTTCTGACTTAAGGGATCCCCAATCTGGAACTGTATTAAACATTAAAAAATAGTGTTAGCCTATTTCTTTGGAATCTTACTATGAGGTATTTTTATAATATCTATTTTTCGAAAGAAGAAAATGAGGCTCATCTAGTTAATATAACTTGCAAAGATAAGAGTCAGAAATGAAGTCATTTTTTTTGTCTGACTCTTAATTCATATTCTTTCTATGGCATAGAAAGATGTAAGCTAGTGAACTAAAAGAACTCCTAAACTCACAATGCTTTTTGATTAAAAAACAGAATGTAAGGGGTACAGGGTTAATAATGCCCAAAATTTAAGATTACAGGACAATTAATCAGGAAAAAAAATCAAAATAAAATGTACAATGGTCCTTTAATGGCTCATTAGAATGAGCCATAACAAAAATGTGTAAATTTGTAGATATGTGATAGATAATTCATTTTATCCTTCTCTTCCTTATGATGTATTTCTGGGAAGCTCATCTTTATGAACGAGATGATCATGCTCTGCAACCCTCTGGTTCAGTTAGTTTCAGCTGGTGGGGGCACCAGCAGTAGAACACAGAGTGGGCTGAAGTTCGGCCAGGTTATCCGTTGCCTACTTTCCTTCACTGCCTCTAGGAAACCACATAACTCCTGCACATAGCTCCGTGTCTTGTGCATTAGCCATGGGGTAGTACACCTCTCCTTGATGGTTCTCTTCCTTCACCTACAACTTTATAAATTAGCTGCTTTATTAAACTCTTCTTAATTACTCTATATTTGACGGTGCCATCTGTTTCCTCCTGGGATTCTGGATCGTACAAGAAAATGATGAAAAAATCATTAAAAATATAATATTCTTAAGAAAGGAGAAGTTGAAAGTAATTAGGGACAGATTGTCCACTGGGGAGGGTGGAGGGATATAGTAATTATTAAGGGAAATTGGTAGTTATTTACTAAAGAGGATTAAAGAAAATAAATGTATTATTTATGGATCAAAGGGACTCTTGTGGTATAATGCAATAAATGGAAATATTTATAAACTAATTAACTAGCTAACTAACTAACCAAAAGTGTTTGCTACCTATATTTTGTAAAATGCATGCATGATCCAGCTTTCAATTGTTTCAGTCCTCAATTGGTATAGTGTTCACTATTGTACTACAATAAGTAGTGGCTGCAACACTTAACAAAATGTCAGCCATAACCTATAGATTATTTTGATTATATCCTTGATGTAAACTGGCATATGCATTGACTGTAGAGATATTTAATGTGTGTTGTGTGGTTTGGAACTTGAAATTATTTTTATAAAAAGCATTCTTCTTACTACTACCAGTTTGCATTAAATGGATTTATTCCTACATAGACATCCCATAAAATTGCAATCTAAAGTTAAATTTTATGGATATGAAACCATGAAATCTAACCTTAATAAAGAAAATTTCAGAAACCGCTTCAGGACTAGAGATTTATATATCTATAGAACAGAAGATTAATGGAGTAGAAAGTCTGAAGTACAACTTACTGCATTTTCTTCTCTTTTTAGTCTTGGTGTTCAGCCTCCTATTACTTGGCAATTTTCTAATACCTCTCTCCACATTTCTCTTCTTCCTATATTACTTTGACTTTTAAAATGGTACCTGTTTCACCCTGGCTGGGTAGCTCAGTTGGTTAGAGCATTGTCCCAATACACCAGGGTTGCCTGTTCAGTCTCCGGTCAGGACACGTACAAGAATCAACCAATGAATGAATAAATAAGTGCAACTACAAACCAGTGCTTCTCTTTCTGTCCCTCTCTTCCTCTCCCTCTAAAATCTATTTTTAAAACAGTTTAAAAATAGTAACTGTTTAAGTAGTATTTTAACACTAAATAATTTTCTCAATAGCTCTAAAACTGATGCAAATTTCAAAATATGAGACTTTCATGATTGCATCCTCAGCCAGTTCCAACAGAAAGAAACCCTCTGAGGCCTTGCTCATGGGAAGATAGGGAGGGGGTTAACTTTAGCATTTTAGGTAAACATTTTTCATATTATTTTACCTCAATATGGGTTCAGCCTGTATTCTTGGAAACAGTTGATATCAGTCCTGAATTCTGAGCTGATATGTTCCATATACTGATAAGGATAGCAGATGTGAAAAAGGAAAGCAAAGAGCACTTCTAAGTGATGGAACAATAGAAATACACAGGGGCTGATGCCTAATTAGGCAGGACAAACTAGAAAGGGAACGTTAACAGTGATTCTGGGTCATCAGGCCTAAGTAAATAATTTCATGCTGTCCTAATCACACAGAGAAGTCAGGAGGGAGTGTCTGCTATAGAAGGTGGAATGTTTAAATTAAACATGTTGAAGAATGTTAAAAGACAAGAGGAAATCAGGAGAAAATGAACAATAAACATTAAAATGAAACCTGGGGATTGGGGGCGGGTAGAAAAGCATAAAGCCAGGATATGTGGTAAATGAAGGAGACTTGATTTGGGGCGATAAACAAACAATACAATATAAAGATGATGTATTACAGAACTGTACATGTGAAACCATATAATTTTATTAACCAATTGACACTGGTTAATAAAATTATCCCAATTTTTATCCCAATAAAGTCAATAAAATACATGTGAAACATGGTTGAGATAAAAAATGAGGAAGTTTTGAAATTACTTTGAAGGCAGTAATGCTTCTCACAGTGATCACTACCTATGGTTAAATAGAAACAGTGAAGAATAATCCTTTATACCAGAATTATACACATATGTTTGCATAACATAACATCAAATGCAGTTGTTATTTTTTTGCAATCCTTATAGTCAGGCAATCTCATAAGTGATTTGTTGTATTCAACAACATTGATATGTATCATGTATCTATGCTTTCTCACTTTTTCTCATTGTCTATTGTTCCTTGAATATCTGTCACTTTCTTTTTTTCTTTTAGAATAGTTTTTTCTATTCTTCAGTTCAATGACAAAATACAACCACCATCAGCCTCTAAACCTTATTTTTATGACAGGGATCCCTATCTACTGACCCAATACCATTCTTTCCAGCTTCATTCATAAAGGAACCAAGATTTATAAAGAATTACCCCACCTCACAGAAAAAGATACAAGCAAAATTTGTTGGGAAAGAATCTAGATGTAAGCTCTTATCTTTCTTCATTCCTCCTTCCTGTTGGCTGAATTATGAATGCCACAGCTAGAGTGCTAGCAGCCATCTTGCATGATGACATAAGTAAGAAAATATAAATTAGTGCTAAGGATGGCAGAGTAGAAATACAGAAGGAAACTAGTTTCTTGGTGATTATGAAGTCACCAAACTAAGAGAGGAATACCTACCTGCAGACATTTTTAAATATGACAGATAAATAAGCTTCTACTTAAACAATCCTAGTCATTCTTTCATTAACAATCAAATTTAACACAGACTACAGCCTATGTCCCAGTGCCTGTATTTCAAGTTCTAAAATATTTTTTAATGCTTTATTTATTGATTTTCGAGAGAAGCAGGGAGAGAGAAACACACTTTGTTACTCCACTTATTTATGCACTCACTGGTTCATTATTGTGTGTGCCCTGAATGGGAAGTACACTCGCAACCTTGGTGTATGGGCATGACTCTCTAACCAACAGTGCTACCCTGGGGCTCAAGTTCTAAAATCTCAAGAAACTGATCTATAGAACTCAAATCAGATCACTGCCATTTTTTCAGTCAACTTTTTTGTATGGGAAGAATCTATTTTATATAATTTTCTCTGTAAATTTGGGGACCAGGTAGACAACACAAAAGATGACCAAGACAACTTCTCCAAAATGCCTCTTTTCTGCAAATAGCCTTTGATATTTTTTATCTTAAGATCCATTTTATTGTATTATTTTTAAATTGAGTCATGGTTAATATAAACACATGAAAATTATCTGAGTAATGTTGTATGACTCTAAGCAAGAAAATTTACTCTTAGGGGCTCGGAGCAAGATGCTAACAATGAAATTGTGTTGTCCTATTTCTATTCCTCTGTGCAGTATAAAATGAAAAAGAGTAGGTTGTTTTAATTTCACTAATAAATATACCACATTGGATTTTAAAAAATATGCATAACGTGAATGATAAATATGTTTGTTATTGAGAAGTCTGAAACTTGATATTCCAGTCTAGGTAGAAGCATGTGACTCATTAACTTTACTTCATAAATTTATACAATTGTCTTGACAAGGCATCTATTTCTGAATGCAACATATGCTTGTTAGTAAAATGTTTACAACCATCATTTTGTCATAAAGTCAAAGGAAAAGTATATTTACTTGGCAGATGGTACAATGATAGCATTTCATTGGTTTATATAATGCCAAAGTTTTAAAATTTACATTGTTAACTTTTCTACCACTTTGTGAATAATTTGAAAATTATTTAGGTGTAAAGTGTAAAAATATTCACCCAAAATTATAGATTAAGCTAAACTAAAATACTCAGAACATGTTTTTAGCTTCTACATATAACTCCTTTCATAGGTTGAATATTCAGATAGGCAGAACAAGATTAAAATGATGTAAACAGCCTGATTTTTGTCCCTAAAAGGGGATTCATTTCTATAAACTAAAAGTTGTTAGAAAATGTGCATGGAAACTTTCCATTTTATGCTAAGAAAATAGAAAATTCACATTAACACCTTAGAAAACAAAATTCCAGGTAGTTTGGTGAGAGAAATTCTTAGGGTGATGTAGGAAAGTAGATTCTAGTCATAGTTCTGTATTAAGTAGCTTTAATCTGGGCAAGTCATTCAATCTTAGTCTATGTCAGCTTTCTCATGCATAAAAGGAAGTTAATTTTATCTGACTCCACATGAATAATATGAAGACAAAAATGTGCTAATGGGCAATGCATTAAAGAACATTTCAAATTTCCAAGGATGAAGCTAATCCAATACATAGCAAGTAGCCACAGTCTGTCAGACTCAACCAAGTAATATTTAAAATATTTTCAATGCAATTTAGAGCATCTGACACAGGGAATGAGAATAAATTAATGTAACTGAAGTTTGAGAAATATATATTTATATAATGTTTCTCAAATATATTTTTTAGTTTATATATTATTCTATGCAATCAAGATAGAAGAGCAAGATTGGGGTTTTTATTTTGTTTTATTTTTTTAGTTTAGAAATCCTGAGGGGAATATCCTTTGTAACACTCAAAAATTATGAGTAAACTACCTTTACCTGTAAAGGAAAGCAAATAGGTTCTTATTTAATAATTATAACTTGTTTTCTTTTATATTTTCATGAGCATTGAGTGAAATTCTGAAAGATTTAGGCCAAAGATGCACAAGACTAGAAGTAATATTACCATAAGCTATATATCATAGCATTATATCAAACATTGATAAATTACATGTTGCCAGATACAATTGTAGGAGCAGATTAAATTAGATATTTATTTCAAAATTACCATTTAAACATCTTTTTTAGAAATACCTTCCCTTCCCTTCCTGATAAGCACAGGAATTATACTTGTGAATGCATACACAAAACCTGTGATTTTAGGTTCAGTTTGCCTTGGACTTTTCCAGGTTATCACTGAATTCTCATGTCTAGGAACTTAGCCAGTTCCAGGCTAAGTATATTGTTTGTGTTTTAAAACTAATTATCCTGTCCTCTGGGAAAACCTTTTGTTCCATGCGAATCAGGGCATTTAGTCACACTACTTAGTTCGCTGGTGAAACCCATTGCAGCTGAAATAAGGGAAGAGAAAAACTCACAGAACAGGGGCATAGAAATAAATGCTAAATCCCATAGACAAGGGGCACAAATAAGTCTTAAATTCATACTTTCAACTTGGCATAGGATAATAGAAATGGTTTCAACTTTGAGACAAAAAGACATCATTATAATGCTCTCCATGGACATTGGAGACATTATAGGACATCCATTATAATGATGTCCTTTTTGTCTCAAGTGGAGACCATTTAGCATTATGTTAAGTGAAATAAGCCAGGCTGTGAAAGACAAATACCATATGATCTCACCTATATGTGGAACCTACTCAACAAAACAAACAAGCAGGCAAAATAGAACCGGAGACATTGAAATAAAAAAACAAACTACAGTAATGGAGAAGAGGGATAATGGGGAAAAAGGGGGAAGGGTCATCAAAGAACACATATAAAAAACCCATGGACAAAGCCAAAGGGGGATAGGATCAACAGTGGGAGGTGGGTATGGGGTGGGGTGAAAGGGGAGTAGTGGGGGGAAAACTGTACTTGAAAAATTAAATATAATTTTAAAAGGACGTCATTATATATTCTCAAGATTGAAGCTTATTCGAAACAACAAAGACTTCATCTTCCAACCTGAACACAAGATAATGTTAGAAGAATCTAAGGCCTGGTATGTACTAAGGATACACACACACACACACACACACACACACACACACACACACACACACACACCGCATGTCCAGATCAAATCCTGAATGTATTGACCCTATTTCCCCAAATAAAGTCCTGATTGAAGCAAAACCATGTCTATTTCCAAGCATAGAAATTGTTATTTTTATACACTATGTCTGAGTTTCAACCAAATATGATAAAGCACACAAACAGCAAAGTACAAAAAAAAAATCAAGAGACATAGCAGTCAACCAAAATAGACACACACATAACACATATGTTAGCAATATCATACAGCAAGTTTCTGATAACGAAGATCAAAATGCAGAAAAAGCATTTGTCAAAATTCAATATTTCATGATAAAAACTCTCAGAAAACGTATAGAAGGTACATACCTCAACATAATAAAGGCTCCATGAGAGTTCTACCACTAACACCATACTTAATGATCTTTTTATGCAGATGACTTTTTCTTATAGAAAACTCTAAAGACTACCCAAAATACCCTGTTAAAACTGATAAATTCAGTAAAATTTCAGGGTATAAAATCAATGTACAAAAATTGGTGTGTCTATACACTAACAATAAACTATTTGAAAGAGAAATTAAGAAAGTAACCTCATTTTTAATAGGATCAAAAATTAAATCCTTAGGTTTAAAGTTAACCAATGAAATGAAAAGATCTGTTCCAAAGAAATTGAAATTTTAACTAATAACCTTTACCCAAAGAAAATTCAAGAACCAAATAGTTTCACTGGCAAATTTTACCAAACATATAAGGAAAAAAATAATGCGATCTTCACAAATTCTTTCATGATATAGAAGAAGAAGGAATACTTTTTTGTGAGTCCAGTATTATATAGATATTAAAACAAGACAAAAACACAAGTAGATTATATGTAACTGCTGTGTTTTTAGAACTATGATCTAATATACCTCATGATCATATATGCAAAATTCTTCAAAAATGCAAATGAGTCAAATACAATATTACATGAAATAGATAATACAACAAAACCCACTGGTATATATTCTAGGAATGCAAGGCTAACTCGATATTTGAAATGGATTAAAGTTATCCTTTACATCAATAGACAAAAGGAGAAATATATAATAACACTAATAAATACAGAAAATAAAAACCTTTGAAAATGTCAACGTGTATTCATGATCAAACACTCAGCACACAGTGAACAGAAGCAAAGTCCCTCGACCTAACAAAGAGCTTCTACAAATGCTGCATCTACTACAGACTTAACCCTAAAATATTAAATGATGGCTTACCATCAGTGAAAAGGCCAGCACACGCGTTCTTTGCACTCCTATTCCTCATCGCAAAAAAGTTTTAGGCAGTGTAATGGAGCAGTACAAATAAAGCCTTCAGAACTAGAAATGAGAAAATAAAACTGTCTATTTTCAGACGGCACGATTTTTTGATGTAAAAATCCCAAAGAATCTACCAAAACTACACTAGAAATAAATAAATTAGTTCAGCTTTGCCACAGGATACCAAGGAATGATCAACACTCAGAGCTACTTGAATTCTCACAAATAGCTGATGATGTTTTTAAATGGTTCAAGGAATGTCCAACCTTTTGGCATCTCTGGGCCACACATTAAATATATTGTGATGCATAATCACAAAAATCTAATGTTTTAAGTAAATTTATGATTTTGTTTTGGGCTGCATTCATAACCATCCTCAGCCATGTGTAGCCTGTGGGCCCCAGGTTGGACACCCTTGGAAAGCATACATGTATTTTTTAATCCAAGCTCTCCAATGAATACTTGTATATTAACTAGAGAGAGACAAGCTGAATTGTATTTTATTTTGCTTCCAGCATCCTAAAGTCTTTGTTTCAATTCATTTACTAAACTCAGTGGAAGTAGAATAGACAATACCATTTTCTTCTTTGACAAGAATATTGGGCTTAGGGAATAAGTTATAAGTTTTGGAAACCACTTATAAAATATATACATATATATATTCATATTGCTTCTGTCAGAATATCATCCTGCTAATGAAAAATATTTTGGAAAACCTTGTTGAACTATAGATGCATCATGTTTATATTATGTTTCAGATCTATCAGTCATATTTTCTTATAAAAAAATTGAGTAGGGGGCAGGATTATGTTTATCATTCTCTAATTGTCTCCAATTGTCTAATTGTTTCTTCACTTTTCCCTGTGCTTTAAGAGGCTGCCCTGTAGGAAATACATCATCTTTACACATCTTGCTCTTAATAGCTAGGTTAAATTGCAGTTAAATGCAAGGTAAGAGGTAAATTCTTAGAACTGAAATACAAATTCAGAAGAAAGCAAAAAATCTTGATCCATTAGTGTGCCTAAATTTCTTAGAGTTCTCCAGAAGGATAGAAGATGCTTCCCTGTTGGCAATAGGGCCAAACCTACACCTGGAAGCAAAGTGATTCATTAACGACAAGATGAAAAGAACAGAGAAGCAAGTAATTACAAAACATTTAAAAGTAATGACCTCAGTGATTTCAAACAGCCATTATTTCTAAATATTAGTTAACATTTCAGTATTTTCTGTGCTTCAGCATAAAATAATAAGAGCTGTGCTTTACTTAGCTTTGCATTGCATTATGATTTTAATATAAACATCACCTGTAAGCCTCTTACCGCCTTGGAAGTTCTATGTTACCAAGTGGATTTTTCAGAAAATAGAAATTGGAATAGACAACACACGGCTGTCCAAGAGCAGCACAGGGTCATAGGTGAAACAGGCAGTTCTCAACCCCCCTTCTATCTGGTTCCAAATCCGGTTTTCTTTTGATTTGCCCATTTTTCAATTTCAGCTAGGTTCATTTACAAAAATGCACTCCTCTGAGAACTGACCACAACATTGGAAACTTTGGACACAATCCTAGGGTTATAAGTGTGGACAAAAAAAGGGGGGGGGGCTCATACTAAACCTAACAAACTCAGAGACCTCAAGGAATCACACAGGATTGTCTGAAATTAACATTTTCTGACTTAGAGCAGGTAATGGATATGGACAACAGTGTGGTGATGGGGAGGGGGAGGTGGGGAGTGAAGGTGAAACATGACAATTTATTGTAAGTCAAAAAAAATTTAAAAAGCAGGTCATGAACGGTTGTGATGTCCTAGGCTGGTATCTTTCCTGACCAAGGTCAGTCTTTAACTGAGTTTGTCTATTGACTTTTTGCATCCGTGATGACACACCTTTGGAATGTCAGGGTAATTTCTCCCCCTCCCTCCCAGCCTCCTCCCCGCCTCCGCAGGGCACAACCACACGTGCAGAAACCACAAATCTCTTCCTTGTGAGTCCCATCGTGTTAATTGTTGACTGGTAACTATCCCACACCCACTGTGTAAAGGAAGTGAGGGTCTATTCCTTTCACTTTTTATCCAATCTCAGGGATTTCCCAACTTTGCTTTCTCCCACCTCCCTAAACTATCAGCCATAAATTTTCTGTAACCTCTCCCATCCCCCGCTTTGATTATAATGATAAAATAAAGCACAAAACTGTCATTCTCTGGAGCATTTTCTCAAGCTGTTGAGATTTTGGCTTCCTGGCAATTGTAGTCAGTTTGACTAAAATAAACTCATAAAAAATCTTACAGGTTTGGATATTTCTTATATTGACACATGTATTTCAATAAAAATTAAATTAGGTTTATAATTTATTAATGCTATTAATTCAACAACTACATCTTTTAAATGAAATTGCTGATCTTTATAATTCATCAGAAATCTATTTTAACAAGAAACTATACATGCTGCAGAGTGATTCGTTGAGGTCTCCACTGGGACCTAGAAGTTTTTTGTTGTTTTTTTATTTTCCCTTAACTATACTCTGCCTTTTCAAATATTTTACAAACTTCAGAAGAGAGAATGAAATGCCATTTCTTTCCTTTATATTCTCCTAAATGTGTCTACTACAGTATTATGCACACAGTGGGGAACCGATTTACTTTGCTGACTGAACGATATCATTATATAATAAAAGTTTCTTTTCTTCACAGCAATTAAAGCCAAAGAATGCCTAAAAGTTGTCATGAAGCTTCCAAATAAGACCTGCTTGGTAATGGTGATTAATAATAGAAATCATTAGTTACTGCATGATTCAGGGAATACTAATGAATAAAAAGCATATTTTGACTAAGTAATTTTCTGAAATGTTCTTGGTAATAAGTGTGAGAGTGGGGTCAAAGTCATTTTACTTATTTGAAAAGGGAAGGTGATTCTAATGCATAGAAAAGAAAGCTTTGCAGTCTGCCAGGAATTTTAATTTCTAAGCTGACAATGTTTTAGCACTTATATAGGATAACAGCTGTTATGTTATACACATACTAGTCTTCTATTAGCTGCTTGCTTTTCCACAAGTCAAAAGTGAAATATGTACAGGTAACAGTAATGTGAAAAATGCAATGCAACTTTGAACTTTGATCAAATTTCAATGTTATCAAATTATATTAAACTGACGTGCTGATGGCAGTGTTCCAGATTTCCATATCTAATATCATTCTGTTCAAAACCCATTTTCCTCTGGAAGGGCAATAGGAAATGAAGTGGTTTAATTTAATTGAATACCTGATAAAAATAATCAATGATACTTCAGGTTTGATATGAAAAGAGAAAGGTGGAAATACTTTTCTACTTCTAGAGACACTGCAGACAACCGTGTATGGAGTTTGTGGATGGCTCTCCACTACTGAGAACCCAGTCACCAAAACTCATCGCACTATCTAAACCAGGGAAAAGCAATGGAACAAGCTCTCGGGTAGAGGAAACGACTACGCAAATGTTAGCTGTTGGATACATTTGGTTTTGTTCAGTGTCAGCTGACAAAAACTTTGACTTGTTTTGAGAACTCAAAAAATAGGGATAGGGAGGGAATCAGCAGTCCTGATAGCGAAGGAGAAACAATTTTACATGGTCCGTGGAGTAAGATAAAGAAGGTGGGGGCTCAAACGGAAATCCCAGAAAGCAACCACAGCAACCAGGTGTGAGAAAGCCATCACGTTTCATGAAATTTTAGCATCATGCACGGCACTGGCTGTTCTGCTTCAAAGCTGAAACTTTTGAATCAGGAGAAGCCCCAGAGGTAAGGGAGAGAGGAACTGATAAATGAAAATTCCTGTTATTCTGTCTCTAAAGTGAAGGAAGAACCTCCAGGATCACTGCTCCCACTACAGAGGTGATTCTGAGGACACCTTAGTCTCATAATGTGGAAGGCTGCTCTCCAAAGTTACAGGTCAGAAATGACTTTCAGCTCTAGAAAGTGATACAAGAGATAAGACTTTAAAACTCAGAGGTGAGTCTTGTTTTACATCATTGGTAGATTGGTAGCAAGCTGAAGTAATGAAGTTCAAATTCTTGGGCAGTCAATACGTAAATGTGTCTTGACTGTATACTGTTTCGCCACAGTGTAAATGTGACTAATGCTGCTCACTAAACTAACACCCAACCTACTCTTCTGATTTACTCCTTGTTCCTTAATATATTTTTACCTGTTTCTGGCATGCACTAACCCCAGTCATTTGATAGGAAGATATATAGTTGTCGGGTTTATACTTAGATCCAAAAAGACAGCCCTGAATTATTTTTAAAAAATAATTGAGAGTTGATCATTCTCTCAAATGTACCAACACTCTCTCTTCTGGAATTTCTCATGTTCTGTTTCAGTCATCTGCATCTCCTTTATTGACATATAGTCAATAAATATTTATTAATAACTATTTAATTTAATGTTTTGAAATCTGGTTCTGTGTATATGGTCTTTAAAATGTACCTTTATATATTAGAAAATTTATAATTAGAATTTATTTTACACCATTATAATTTTAGTAGAAGTCAAACTATGTTAATGTAAGCACATAGTTTTCTGTTTTTTTCTATTGTATCACTGTTATAGTTTAATATGTCCATCTATGTATGTGTGTGTATATATATAGTATTAGGCTGTCTCTCATTCATTCTGTTAAAAGCTATTAATGATTTTAAGACTTTTGGGGGGAGGAATGGTTGATTATGATTTTACTATGATGTGTCAAAATGCTTTTTTGAGTGTCATTTATCATACTAGGGCTAATTGGTCTCATGAATATAAGATTTGATGTCTATATCAGTTCAGCAATATTCTTAGTCATTATCTTCTTTAGCCTGGTCTTTCCTCTTTTTCCCCCTCTCAATAATCTTTTCCTAGTAATCAATTAGATGCACCCTGATTTTTTAAAATTTTACCATCTCTTTTAGCATCTTATATAGTATCTTATTCTTTATATTTCTGCTCCAATCTGTGTCTTTGTCAATTTTCTAATTGGCTAGGCCAACATTAAATTTTTACATGTTTTTAGCATTTTTTATAAACAGTAAATTATGTCTGATTGTTTTTATAGTGTTTTCCCTGTTATCCAAAGTTTCAGTTCCTCCTCGTATTTGTACAAATGTAGTGAACATACATATTTTTTATTCTCTACGTAATGCATGCAAATTAAGCATTCTTTGCTATGGATTTTTAAAAAATTCTCACTCATGCTAATCGCTGTCTGTGTTTTACAAGTGAGTTCATATCACGTCATGTTTTAAAATAATTCATCCAAAAGCCTTTCTCTGTCCTTTTGCCAGGTGCTGGTGGGGGTGGTGTGTGTGTGTGGGGGTGATTGCTAAAACTTCTGGAACACTTCAGCTTCAATTTTTTAATTGAATCTTTTGAACTACATAGATGGTAATTTAGCCGCTTGTTAATGGAAGGCAGCATTATGGTAAGAATTATCAGGGGAGTTTTCACATTTCCTCAGATCTTCACACCCTTCAGCCTCAAGGTTATAGCAGGCAAGAATCTAAATAATGTTAACTCTGTGTGTGTGTGTATGTGTGTGTGTGTGTGTGTGTGTGTGTGTGTATTTCAGTCTCGATTTTTCCCAATGAATTCTGGCTTTACAAATGGCCTCTTGCAAAGTGCATTAAAAATGACAAATTCCAGGGACTGATAGATAGGTGCCCTCTGCACATCCAGAGATACCCTATCTATCTGGATTCATGCTTTTTCATTGTTTCTAGTTTTTAAAGAATTTGTCTTAATCTCCTATTAGCTTAAGCATGCATTTTAAAATGTGGAAATTATAATTTTTCCTGTGTTACTTTTTATGTTCTCCCTATATCAAATCTGTAATTCTGTAGGGAAAGTGAATAATTTTTAGGTAATTTACCTGGACAGCCTATTCCAAAAGGTCACCTTTTTGCATTATCACCTTTTACATACAATAAGATCAAACACAAAATATATCATGTCAACCCCTTCCGGGTATTCTCTGTAGAGCTGAAATTGTTGTGTCTCCCAGGCAACATCCCACATTGAAATTGATTAGCGCTATCCATTCATTCATTTATTGACTTGCATCTTTTTGACATCACCACAAACTCCTAATTTTGTAGACTAATTAATTTATAGCATTAATCAATCTGATTATGCACTTCCAATGAGCAAATGAGGATATTTATCATTATTAATTTTAATTAATGAGATTTACTTCTCATCTGTTGTAAATGTAAACATGCCTCCTGATAAGAAACACTTTTCTAAAAAGACACCTCTATATCAAATTCTAATAAAAATGACTACCTCACTGAATAGATTTTTTTCTGAAAATTCTGTATCTCACTAATAGACAATAACTATTAAAAATAAATCTTTGTTTTTTCACATTTAATATATGGCAAGGTCCTGATATTTAAAATTTGGTGACAATTTTTTTTATCACTGATACAAAGATCTAGTATTTAAATGTGACCCAATGAAAATGGATACTTGTTTTCACTTTTAAGTGATTTGAAAATAACATGTTTAGCAATACATGAGATAACTGGTTCAGATTGATATCTCTTCTAGTTGAGAGTCCATCAACATTAAAAATGGCTCAATAACAAATGTAAAATGCAGAATGAATATAAAATTTTAAATTAATTAAACCATGAACTATAGTTAAGCTGATATTAAATCAATAACTTCCTTTATATCTGTGAAATAGAATTCTGCCTTCTTTTTATCATATTCCTGTTGCCTATCATCATTATAAAGCATCACTATGAACAACATTTGGAAGGATAAATGAATAATACTGACTTACTTGATCATAGGTTTAATAACATAAATTATATTTTCCATAAGACATAAGCTTGAGAATGCTTATTTGAAATTTGCTATTAAAAAGTGGGACACTTTTTTTTTCTCACAGGATTCTATGAAATAGATTTAGACTCTCTTATTTCTGATGGATTATTATTTTTCAAACTCCATAAGAAGAAAAAATAATATGTTCCTAGTAGATCTGGGAATCAGTAATATAAGACACTACAGAATGTCAATCAGTGTACTTGTCAATAATGTATCATTTTATGTGTCTATACAAGGCAAGTTTTTGGCCCTCCTATGGCTGGCACATCCAGATACCTTCTGCTATGAAAGGGTAAATAAAATTTGTATCAATTTTAAATTACAAAATTTGGAATGAAGTAGATACCTGGGAGAGGACTGGATTGAGACTCATGGCCCCTTTCCTACAGTTCTTAGAGCATTTATTATAATGAAGATTATGATTAAGATCACTGAGTGACACAAAGTCTATGTGAGGAAGAAAACTGGATCCCTGAAATTTAGAAATTTGGGTTCCAAACAGTTGAGGGTCTACACGCTTTTGAGTTCAACACATGACTTAAGTCAAAAATATAGCCTCATCTGGTCTCTGTATCACATGTGCTTGCTTTCTATATAATAGCAGTGCCTATGAGTGACCTTTATGAAATAATAATAGTGAAATACATGGTCATCTTTCATATGGCCCACAGCAGTACAGCATGCAAGCATGCATATAGTTTAGATATGTCCAGAAAGTAACCAGCTACATAAATAGAAACATTTATTGAAGAAGATATAAGATACAAGAAACATTGCACATAGGACAATAACACCTCGGTCCCCTTCAAAGTTAGGACCTTCTCAAGGAGGAAATCTGGTTCATTGGTAGCAGTTTGGATCAATTCATTAGCAACTGAAGCATGATGTTCCTTCTGCTCTGGTAGCAGAAGCCACAAAACGATTTTTGCCACAACACGTTTCATGCCAAGATCCTGGGTCAACATCTCAGACACAGTAGTTTTGGGAATCCCCAGATGAGCTTCTAGTTCTCACACTGTCAGGGACCAATTTTTGTTGATTGCTGCCCATACATGTTCAACATCCCCAGGTGTTCTGCTTGTTGCAGGCCTTTCAAAACATGGATCACTTTACAGATTCTCAGCCATCTTTGAAGCACTTGTGGCACACTTTTATTTGTGCTGCACTCATTGCATCATCTTTGAAAGCCTTCTGAATCATCCAAATATTTTCCATGGAAGAATATTCAAAGTTAACACAAAATTTGATGCAGATTTGTTGTTCCACTCAGTCAGTCATTTTGAATATGACAACCGCACAGTGCACATGCTCAATCAAAGGCATCTACCATCCCTACTGACTAGTATAGTGAAGTCATCATTGTTCACGCATGCTCATTCCAGTCACTCTTCTTGGCTGCCAGGTTATGTCAGTGTCATGCAAACCACTCTCATTACATTAACAATGGCTGGAATTTTCTGGAACAGACCTCCTATATGTGTGTGTGTACGCAAACATACAGAATTTATTTTAAACAAGGGGTGTCCAACCTTTTGGCATCTCTGCACCACAATGAAAGAAGAGTTGTCTTGGGCCACACATTAAATACACTCACACACAAAATCACAAAAAAAATCTCATAATGTTTTAAACAAATTTATGATTTTGTGTTGGGCCACATTCACATCCATCTTGGGCTGCCTGTGGCCCATGAGCCACAGGTTGGACACCCTTGTTTTAAACATTGCATCACTTTCTATTTTTCCTATTATTTAAAATGTTGTGGTAATAAACTGTGAATATACACCTTTGCACATGTAAATTTTTATACACTGATTTTCAGAAATGGAACTATGGTACTGCTGAATATGAAAGACAACTTACTTCAATATACATGTCCATTCTAACATGTGTGCCTCTTGTTTAATATTTTGTCTACTTATTTAGAAATGGACAGATTAAATTCACTTTCTGATTGGGAATATGAGCTCTCATAAAGTCCCTTAAACTATTTCTACTACCTAGAATATACAAATTCTGCATTGTGGTATTTTAGATTTTTAAAAAAACACATTTCAAATGAAAACAGTTTAGATTCTTGTTTCCAAGAAACACATATTGAATACGATTTGTTTAGCACTCAAATGAGTGACTCATGCATTATGCCACCACTTCTATATATAACTACAGATACATGCGGGTGACTTGTCAAAAGTAAAAATCATGAGTTTTTCATACAGATTTCACAAAAGTGATTCATGAAAGTGTGGTCATTCTTTGCTGGTTTTCACAAAAACGGAAAAGTTAAACACCTATTATTGACTGAGGTCTTGCTGAAATTGTTCTAGCTTTGAAGGAGAATCTGCATTTCACGTACTCGTACATGCACAGCTTAACTGTCCTTTTATCTGGCTATCCTCCGAGGAATGCTGATAAATCTTATATGAATTGCCCTCTCTGGGATCCTGCACCCATATGCTTGACCCATGGACATATCCCCACCACGGCCCACCTTTCTCTTGCATGCTTGTTTCCCTTGTTTTAGATGACCTCTCTAAAGCTGACAACATGCCTCATTTTCAGAATCATATGTCCTTCTATCTGGTCAGTTTTCTAAATGAGAACCTTGTCTGTCCCATCACCCTACAGTGACTGACCCTGACATCATCAATCTTAGTAGAATTTACTTTAAAAAATGTTTCATAGAATCGACATTGATAGGTTGGATGATTAACAAACTCATCATATCTTCTATTTTCTAATCATTTCCAAGTTCGTAGATATACCACAGAGCAGTGTGAATTATACTGGATGAGTGATGAATCCTCAATTCCAGTCCATCTACCACATTGTAATAACTGTATAATGTTAAGCAAGACAAATAAGCTTTCTAAATTGAGGCCTCTTTGGCAGGTGTGTGTCAGTGGATTGAGTGCCGGCCTGCCAACCGAGGGTCGCTGGTTTGATTCCTAGTCAGTGCACATGTCTGGGTTGCAGGCCAGGTCCCCAGTAGGGAGTGCATGAAAGGCAACCACACACTGATGTTTCTCCCTATCTCTTTCTCCCTCCCTTCCCATCTCTCTAAAAATAATAAGTAAATAAACAAATAACCTAAAAAATAAATAAACTGAGGTATGTAAATTGGTAAACACATCCATCTGTGTACATCCTAAGCTAATTGGGAGAACTAAATAAGAAGAATCTTTTTTTTTGTATTGGTAACTATTTTACAAGAACTGCTCTAAGTGCCTAATGAATATTTGGTAAGTAGAAAGAACTTTTTTCCCTATTTTTAGGGAATAAGAAATTAAGACTAAAAGTTGAATGATTTATATAAAATATTGAATCAGAACAAGACCTAGAATTTCAGATTTCTATTCTGTTTCGAATTTCCTTGTGCAAAAAGTAGGAGGTATGCCTGGCTCTTTCACAGAGCACCACAGACATTGCAATTAGATTATATTTGATAATGACCAAGATGATAGCTAAACTTTCAAGCATTGAGAAATTTGCTGGATTTACAAAAGAAATTTAACTTCTCATTTCCATATGTACATAAAATCAGTTAAAACAAGTACTGGGGGCTTTAAAAATAATGTTCAATGATAAAAAAAACATTTTAATTCATTCTGAATTTTCAACTATGGTAATGTTCTGCCATACTGGCATCATTGTATTAATATCTCTTCTCAAAGGAATGGAAAGCAGTCTTTTAAAACTCATCTGTTAAAGGTGACTGCACAGTGATGGAAAGGTGCCATTTGCCCTACCACATTAAAACCCTCCGTCGTTTTTCTCTTCATATGCCAAACGCTGACCCAGATGCCAAGCTGTGAACCACAGTTCCCCACAGCAGCAGCTGGTTCCTTGGCAGCCTCATTAAGTGGCTGCAGTGTCCCTTTAATAACGTCTGTAGGTCTCACACATCATTATGCTGCTGATGGCTGCTCTGGACTCTTGTGTCCTTCAGTTTCACTCATCCCCTTGACTAATATGTTTTCACAGATTTTGCTCATTTTACTAATTTATTAATTAGGAAAATATCATTTGGTTCTTGTACACATGAAGAACTAGCCATGGACAAAATGAAACCTATAATTACTTTCTATCTTAATCCAGTGTATGGTAAGAATGCTTATTAAATTCTCAACATGGAAAGAGGTGTTTTCCCACCACCAGTTCCCAAACTAAAAAGAAATATAAATTTATATGATTTATATGTAATGATAATAATCAGATAAAATCTTTCCTTGAGAAGGAAATACATAATTCCTAACCATAGAAAAAGAAAAAAGCTATCACATCTATTTGTTGGCTTTTTTTTTTCTTTCTGTTAAATCAATTACTAAGGTGTCTGTGAATTCATAACACTTAGGATAAGAATGAAAAACAGGTAAACCTATCATCACATTAATCATGTGATTTTAAATATTGACTAAGCAAACAGACAAACATACCCTTCCAATGCCTGTCTACTGAGATTACACATGGATTTACATGTAGTAGTGAATAACTGAACACATGGTCAATGGCCTAGAAAGAAAAGACCAGATGTTAAAGGGAAAATGTTTGGCATAAAGACATGAGATCATGCACAAAGAACAGAAATTTATTCTTACAGAAATAGTACGTTTGCCTTTCCTGTCTATGAAGCCCCAGCATGTACCACTCTTCGTAAGCTTAAGATATGTTTGCCCAGTGGCATGGATCTCACAGAATATCACAAAATCATATCCAACCAGGGGGCCCAAAATAGAGCAAACAAGGTGTGACATGAGCCAATGAACATAGAATAAGCTACTCATTTCACCCAAAGCCTGGGGGCCTAAGTGTATTGATACAGCCAGTTGAAGATGAAGTAAAATTACTGGTTCAGATGGAATATCACCCCCCAGGAAGCAATATACACATAGAGCCAAAGAACTTCCTATGGCACTGTATTCTAGTAGGCAAAATACATGGGTCTAGGAACCAAGGGGTAGAAGTAAAAGTGTTCCCACATACCTGTGTTCTGCAGAGTCTGATGCCCTCTTCTCCAAAGAAAGAAATCTTTTACCAGGAGATACAACAAAAGTGCCATTGAATATAATCTATAGCTGTTGCCTGCAGATCTAGTAAGTTTTTATCTTATACTGAATAGTGGGGACTATACATTATAGACATTGAGTCTGGTATCATTTATTAGTGTTAATTCTTTTTTAAATATATTTTATTGATTATGCTATTACAGTTGTGCCATTCCCTCCCTTCATTCTCCTCCACCCTGCACACCCTCTCCCACCCATATTCCCCCTGCTTTAGTTCATGTCCATGTGTCATAAGTTCTTTAGCTTCTACATTTCCCATACTATTCTTGCCCTCTCCCTGTCTATTTTCTACCTACCATCTATACTACTTATTCTCTGTACCTTTTCCCCACCCTCTCCTCCTCCCACTCCCCTGTTGTTAACCCTCCATGTCATCTCCATTTCTGTGGTTCTGTTCCTGTTCTAGTTGTTTGCTTAGTTTGTTTTTGTTTCTGTTTTAGGTAGAGTTGTTAATAATTGTGAGTTTGCTGTCATTTTAGTATACATGTTTTTTTATCTTCTTTTTCTTAGATAAATCCCTTTAACATTTCATACAATAAGGTCTTGGTGATGATGAACTCCTTTAACTGACCTTATCTGAGAAACACTTTATCTGCCCTTCCATTCTAAATGAAAGCTTTGCTGGATAGAGCAATCTTGAATGTAGGTCCTTGCCTTTCATGACTTGGAATATGCTTTCCAGCACCTTCTTGCCTGTAAGGTCTCTTTTGAGAAATCAGCTGACAGTCTGATTTCCCACTCCTTTGTAGATAACTGTCTCCTTATCTCGTGCTGCTTTTAGGATTCTCGCCTTCATTTTTATCTTGGCTAATGTAATTATGATATGCCTTGGTGTGTTCTTCCTTGGGTCCAAATTCTTTGGGACTCTCTGAGCTTCCTGGACTTCCTGGAAGTCTATTTCCTTTGCCAGATTGGGGAAGTTCCCCTTTATTATTTGTTCAAATAACTTTTCCACTTGTTTCTCTTCCTCTTCCCCTTCTGGTATCCCTATAATCTGGATGTTGGATCCTTTAAAGATGTCCCAGAGATTCCTAAGCCTCTCCTCATTTTTGTGAATTCTTGTTTCTTCATTCTGTTCTGTTTGGTTGTTTGTTTCTTCCTTCTGGTTCACTCCATTGATCTGAGTCCCAGTTTTGTTCCCATCACTATTGGTTCCCTGTACATTTTCCTTTATTTCACTTAGTGTAGCCTTCATTTTTTCATCTAATTTGTGACCAAATTCAACCAATTCTGTGAGCATCCTGATCACC
>PVKM010008583.1:0-38686 GCA_004027735.1 Carollia perspicillata
GGTTAATGTTACCTTGTAAATAGGATTTAATTCATGCAAAACAGAAAGCCGAAAGCACCAGTGGTCTACACAATAATCATGTATTTTCATGTTTTTAAATGGCTTATTATTAATGGCAAATAGCTTTAAAGCCAACTCAATCTGATGTGGAAAGGCACCATCTTGGTCAGTAATGGTGGACATAAAATATACACAAGAGCGGATCTTCTGCCATATAATCACAATTCTTTTTGCTTCACATTTTCAGTCCTATGAAAAGGGACAGGAAGCACTTCCAGTACTGCTTTTACTGGATTTTTCCATAGTGTTTTCTATTGCCTGCTATAAGTCTTCTTTTATTGTCTAGTGACAATAGTTTTCTGTAGAGAAAAAAATATTTCAGTTCTAATACAAAGTGGGTTTACAGGGACTCCATCTAAAGCTTATTCATGACATATTCTGGACACACACAAAAGTGATATCTCACTGATCTCCAATATGCTGAGGTTTGAAGTTTCTATAATTTTACTGTCAGGCCGGGCAATGCATTCATCTCTGTGTGGCAGGCTGCCTTTCAGGCATCGTTAATGTTTTAGATTTTCATAAATTCTGCTCTGACCAAACAGACCAAGGACTAGAACTCTCTGAAGTTCCTGGTGGAATTAAGCAGCTACTGGCTTTTATTTTTCCTTGCCTTTCATCTCCAAACAAAGCAAAGTGCAAAGAATAAAAATTGAGAACAAAAATACTTTGGAACATGCTGGAATACAGAGTTTCTACCATACTGAGAAAGGAGTAGACAGGCAACACTCTCAGGATAATTATCTCCCCGCCCCCAACCAAAGGGAGAGACAAGTGAAATAGACAATTTACAAATAAAAACAACAGTTAAAATGCCCATCGAAACAATGGAGACTTTTATCTAAGAAGTTAAATCATTAGATTTAAAGTAGAAGATGCTCAAAAAATGCTGTGATGGTGAATTAGCTTTAAGACGCTGGGGTATCACTTTTGGCTAAAGACCTACGTCTCTGAATTAACATTTATTCCACAGCAAGGAACCACTGAGGGCCTGCTCTCTGAGGGCTGCAGAGGGGATGTTCTTCATGCTCAAGCTTTGCCATGAACACTCCAAGCTATATGAAAAGCTACCACTACATTTTTTTTCCAATTCTGCAAATGCAAGTTTAATAAGAATGCAACTATAGATAACACAGAAGGCCAAGGTCCCGGTCAATTGCTAACTCAGCCATGTTTTCCAGGACATTCCTTTGTTTTCAGTGATGATAAGAATAAAATTATCTTTTAAATTTACTCATTTATTTGCTTACTTAATCATATTTATGCTCTAGTTTTTCCCATGCAGGGTTTCAGAAGCTCGCATATGTAAAATCACATATGATACATTTGAAATATCCAGGACAAGGAAAAAAGGAATTTAAATAGGAAACCAAAACCACAAGAAACCCCAAAGGTCAAAGACGTGGCATCTGAACTCATGGAGTATGTCACAGTTCTGATGAACAGAGGTGGTGACTGTAACCAGTGACCCCACTTCCTGCCCAGCTACTAGGAAACTCCCAGCTAAGGTCCACATTCAATTATCACGACTTTCCTTAGTCAAAAAAAAAATGTTTAACCAAACTTTCCCTTTCCCCTTTACTCCCTGGCTTTTGTCTTCGTCCTTGTGGTAGCACCTTGATTTTATCAGACCTGCGGCTTCACTGTACATTAGAAAGGAGGAGCCTGAACCCAGCGCTCCCCTCCCCTAATGCCGAGGTCGCACCCCAGCGGTGAGCGGCACTCAGCGCTTGACAGGGGTGGACACATGTAAAAAGGTCCTGGGGCCCAGGTGCCGATGCCTCACCCCTAACCCTTTCCAGGGCCCCTTCTCTCGATAGCCCCCTTTTCCTGAAACAAGCAATACAAATGCCAGAAAACTGGCATTACTCTTTTTACTGCTCGACTTTTCACAAACATCCCAGTCTTAAAGTCCTCTGAGTGTTTTCTAGCAGCTAGCAGATGAACAGTCCACTTATTAGACCTGGAGAATTCTAGGACACGACCAAATCAATAAATGGACATTGTCAGAATAACTCAATTCTCAGTTCAACCCACCATTCATTGCCATGTCTTCAGAGTGATGCGCACTTGAGGTCTGATGGGACGGGGTGCGGTGGAGCAGAGAGAAGGCACGAATGCACAAGGCTGAGTGGGTAAGGGAGAATAAGGACAGCTAGATCAGAGATGAGTAACGTGGGTGGGAACGCAGGAGACAGCGGTGATTCTGACTCCACGTCATGGAGGAGGGAGCCATTAAGCTGCAGTGAGGAGACGCTGACGGGGAGAAAGGTCGAAAGCAAAAGGAGCATCATCAACACGAGAGGGAGACTGAACAGCCCTGCCACATGGAGCAGTCACGTCGTAAGATAACTGCCTTGGTTTAACCAACTCCCCTTTCCTGGAAATGTACACCAATGCTTATTTCTCAGTTCCGTGGCCCTGCTGGTTGACTGATGCCCACCCGAACCCCCAAAGAGATTCCCATTCTCAGGCACAAAGATTTGAAACAAAGACAACTGGAGTCAGGACTTTGGTGGAGTCGTCACATCTAAGATAGCGTTCTAGGAAATGAGCAGGTCCACAAGTTCTTCAAGGAATTCCTTTGATCTTATAAAATAATAAGCTCAGGCCCAGCCAACTAATTCCCCTCTTACTTACGCTAACCAGAGGTGGTTTCCATCGCTCTCAACACGAAGTCTCTTAGTGAACAGACTACACGGGGGACGTGTTTGTGGCTGCACAGGAAGGAGCGTGAAGTCAGGTGGTAGGAACTGCTGGAGGCCTTGAACGTGGGCTCAAAGTGCGCCATTACGCCCACCAGGCCGGACTGACCTCTGGTTTTATGAGCGAAGTTGTAATGTAAGAGGGATTCAGGAACACAAGGCATTCGGTTTCACTAAATCTAGAGTACCAATGTTGACTGAAACAAAACAAGCAAACAAACAAAAAAACCCTCATAGCTCTTTCTAACTGAAATTCAAGGGTGCCAGCCTAGAGCAGTGCAATTCTGGGATGGTCCCCGTCACACCGCGCTGTGGGGGAGACATGTTCGCACTCTCCTTTCCTGCTCGTGTCCCCTTTCCTCTGCCCTTCCCTTTCCCTTAACTTTTTTCTCCCCTTCCCGCCATGGATTGAAGCATCTTCTAAGTTTTGGTAAAGTTTCTAATTTAGAGGGATACTGTGTTGCATCCTCTTATATCACAAAAAAATTGCTTCTTTAATTTATATTCTAAGACAAGAATTTTTGCAAATGAGAACTTTCTCTGGTCTGACATACACATGGAAATTGATACACACCAAGGTCCTATCTAATGAAGTCATTACTGGAACCATTCTGTAAAGAGAGAGAAATAACGGCCATCTCTCCCTCTGATTATGTTTGCTTATCACAAAATCTATAATTTGCAGCAAAGGTTTACTCCAGGGAAGTCTGTGGCCATGAAGCATGGCTGACCCGGGTCACACAGGTTCTGACCTCTGATGGAGCCTGTGAAAAAGAGCAAGCAGTTCAAGGGACGGTAAAGCCCGAGAGGTCACCGAGAGAATGAAACTGGGGACTGGGAGGTGACAGCCGAGTTACCATGCTGCTCTGACCAGTTTACCCAAATGAGGAAAGAGCCAAAGGTCCAGCCTCATCCCCGACGAGACAGCTTGGTGATGAGCTTCTGAGAAAACGGAAGGGACCAGACAGAACTGCAGAACCATCTATTTCACTATGCAGGTAACAAATGGGCAAATGATTAGAGAAAGGGAGGGTTTCTGTTCACTAACCTAAGGGATTTAGAGCTGCACCTTCTTAAGATCACGGCGGCACCGGTGCCCAGTAGGGACCACAAACACACCGGCATCGGGCACTCTGATTCCGGCTGGAGCGTCACTGCTGGTGAGATATTCTGACTCGAGAGAGAAACGTGACATGAAATCAAAGTAATTTATTTCCCAATAGCTTAACAGTGTTCAATATAAAAAGACGACAAATCAGAGTGTGGCAGTTCCCTGAGATGGAGTCTGGGTAGGGACGAAATTGGGTAAACAGGTATTTTTGATTCTTTCCGATACAATTACCTTCTGGACGTTGGCACCCAGGGCGATCAGGGTGAAACCGGGCTCAGAGTAGCATACCCAAAATGAACATGCCGAGAACCAGGCAGCCACCAGCAAAGGAGGAGAAGAGACCAAGACCAAGACCGAGACTCCAATCAGCTAGGACATGTGAACTTGAAGGAGCCCCACTGGTTCAGTCCAAGAAGCTGACTCCCTAATAACCCTGGCACTTCGTCCAAAAAGGGTATGCTTCCAGCTGACGTGCCCTGACCTGCAATTATGACCAGCTACCTTTTTATACAAAACATATTTACCATTACGAAGATATTCAAATACACCGTTGACCCTTGACCAACGTGGGGGTGGGGGGCGCCAACTCCCATGCAGTTGAAAGTCCACACAGAACTTGAGTGGGTCCTCTGTAAACACAGATTCCCGACCCTGGATCGAAAACACTGTTTGGCACTGAGCTGGTTAAATCAGCTGATGTGAAACGCGGGAATACAGAGGGTTGGCAATAGGGTGACTGAAAAAAATTCTCATATAAGTGGATCCACACAGTCGAACCCCGTATGGTTGAAAGATCAACAGTACTTATCATGTTAATGTACAAATAAAGGACAACAGGGAACTTTATTTTCTAGAATTTCTTGTTTAATAGTATTCTTTATACTGAATGAAGCTTATTAATATAAACTGTAGCCATGGAAATGTGCTTATTACATTAAACTGGACATTGCCCTAGTTTTCAAATGAGATTCTACCTGGAGTATAAATATATATTTTTCTCCTAGAGAGTCCAATTAAGTCTAGTTGAGTAGTCAGGCTTCCTATCACAGTGGAAAGGGCATCAATCCCTAGTAATGAGGCTTCCAAAGTGGGGTCATTATCAGGAGTGGAGAAGTCCAACAGACGCTTAGTATTATTCCAGAGCGAGTGTAACTTACGAAGGGTGAATTGCTCACTTTATGTGATGTGCGGGCATTTGTTACAACCAAAGAAGCCTGAAGGTTCACATTCATAAAGGAATTACAGCAAATACCACAGGAGTACCACCTACTAGGCACTCCATAACATGCATAAGTAGTGCCTCTGTGATTTTATTTAATCCCAGCAGCCTGATGAAGTTCCTGTTTTTAGCATCTTCATTTTACAGGTGTGGAAAATCAAGGCACAGAGAGGGTGGCCAAATAACACAGGGTTTCTGCTAAAATGCAAACTGAGTATGTCTGATTCCAACATTTACACGGTTGAACGTGATTACATGATCTCGAACAGGAGTGAAGACATTTAAATTCCAGTTCTTCAGATCATTAAACATCTGTAAGGAGGAAATAACGCTCAGCACATTGGTCAGTTACAGACGGTAAAATACTCGTTTGGTGGATCCGTAGACCAAACACCATCTTGTTAGCAACTTCCTCCTTGGGTCCGAAGGTTCCAGAGCTGTGAGCTCACCGGCCCAGGATCCGAATTCCGGCTGCTACCCCACCACGTCGGCTGGGCTCTACGACTTTGCACTGAGCCCCCGAGGAACCGCTCGAAAAAATGAGCTGCTCGGTTTGACAAATGGCCGGCCACTGGCGTCAGGCAGGTAACGGCACTTCCAGGGGCATGTGCGGCTTGGGAGGAAATACTTCAGGCCCCAGAACACCAACATTCTGTATTAAAAACTCAAGTTTCATTTTGGGATTGAACATGGGACCTCATGTTTAACAAAATGCTTCTTAAAGAAAATAAAAACTACCGTAACACTCTCTTTTATTTTCTATCTCAGCGTCACCTATTTCCTTCGCCAAAACAAATTCTCCCAGGGGGTCACGATGTGTGCTTTGAGGTAGTTCTGAGTCCAGATGACCATCGCCAGGACGGGGTCGCTGCTGTGGGCAGCAGCCACCTCAGCACTGCAGTCAGTACGTTTGCAGGAGTGACAGGAACACACCCTCTCCCGCTCTGACTGTCCCTCCGCTCCCAAACGCTGGCCTCCAACTTGCAGAAACCCCAAGTTGCAAGAAGAGGGGCACTCAGTTGACACAGGGCTTGGGTCTCAGTTGAAATAGCTAATGGGGAACCAGGGTATCTCTTTTGAGAACAGGTTTGGAAATAAAAGATTAAGATACTGAGTCACTGATGAGGGGTTTGGGGTGAACAGTTTCACAGAACTGAAAAACCAACACTAGAAAGTGAGGCCTGGGCCGGCGAGACAAAAATAGATGATTTAATGATTCTACCCAGCCTTTCTCTGCCCACACTGTCAATCATGCCTTCTGACGAACGTAATAATATACATGGATAGAGCCTGTTCACAAAACAGATGGTGGGCTCCGGACACAGTGATTTTTTGGATTTGAAAAAAAAATAACAAGATTTAAAATCCTCCAGTCTCATCCAAAAATTGATATTCTTTCCAAACACAAAGACAACATTTCATTGGAAAGTAACTTTTACCAAACCAGTACACATAAACTAATTTATCTTGGTCTGGAAACTTAACTTGGATCCTTCCACTCGTTCATAAAGACTGCCTCTTCTGTGTGGTTTTCCTGATACAGTTTCGCCGGAGTCACGTGTTCCGCCATCAGTTATTCATCGGTAAATAAATACACCTTTTCCCAAATCCAGGCTGCTCCTGAGCTTCCCTGAGCTTCTGTCCTCGCCCTCGCAGTCAGCACTGACAGCCAGGACTGCAGACACCTGCCACTTCCTCTGGGCAAGACGCATCGCCAACTGGGCCTCTTGCTCCTCATCTGAAGAATGAGGAAACCATCCCCCCGATTCACAGTGTTGTTCTGAGGGCAAACTGAGATCATGAACAAGATGTGAAAATTATGAAGTGCAGTGAAAACACAGAATGATAATGGCAATAGTGTCATTTGATATTCCACACAAAATGTGGGAAAGACATAAAATTAACATGGATTTTTTTTCCAGGTTTTAACTCATGAAAAAGTGCCCAGCATGGACCCTATACAGTCACCATTTATTTTTAATTTCCTGAAAGACGCACTGGAAAGACTACATCTGAGAAAACAGGTTCCATAAAAATCTGCATTTAAAGTTAGGTTTGGAAATCACAGAACAGCATGATAAAGCAGTTTTACCTAAAGCAACAACAAAACACAGCTGCTTTTTCACCTCTTAAAAAACTACACATGTGTGAGCATTTATGTATTCCATGAGTAATTCTTCTTATCAGCTCGTCAGACAAGGTCACATTAAGTCCTGTGCCCTCGCCCTTCACTGCAACATCAGCTTTGGCAACTGTTTCTTAGATACGATGTGCTGTGAGCTCTCAGGTTATTTCCCCCCTCAGATAAGTGATCTTGTCCTTTTTTATATTAAGCTTTGTCCCTTTTCTGCTGAGAGCAATTCCCCGAGGAGTCCAGGCTACACTGTGCTGGCCTGCTCTCACATGGAGTCACCTTGGCCTGACGAGGGCATGGAGTCTGTTAACACACTGAAGAGCTTGCAGGGCAGATTCAAGTGCAATCCTTTCCCTCTTCCTCTCTGTCTGCACCATCCCACCAACTCCGCTTTCCCCTTTCTCTTTCTCTCTTAACACGTGCCTGCAAAATCACCTCAGAAATCCTACTGTGAAATCTAAAATGTTAGAATGGACTGCTCAACAGTCCTGTGTTCCTTCCTCCTCCTCCTCTGTTCTAGCTCTGTCTTCGCCACACGTCTGGCCACACCATCTCATCTGCTCTCACCGTGCGCTGCCTGTGACTCCTTGGAGAGCTCAGTCTCTTAATGCACTGCTCACACCTTCGACTGTCCCCTGACACATCTGACTGCTGTGCTGTATCTACGCATCTACTTAAAGAACAGCAACCGAGCTCAGAACACTGTTTTCAGTGGCTGCAAAACTACAGCACACGACGCGGACGGTTTTCCACAGAAGCTCGGTGTAAAGACAGATAATGTTCACACTTCATAAGAGAATATTTTATTTTGAAACAGAAATCTCCAGCAGCCCAGGCACATACGTTTACTGAAAACGAATAAGACATCATTACATTCACAAAGCACCTTGAGTAATCCAAAAGGAGCTCACTGATAACTTCAGAAACAGTCGATCCTCTTGTAACACCCCCCAGAATGGCAGCAAGGTATCCTGTGTCTACTGACTCGGAAGTTCAATTACAGCGGAAGGTCCACCTCTGACAGCTACACTCACGCACTTGGAATTCTACCAAACAAAATAGGAAGAAGTTTGAAATATATATTTTAAAGATGACTATGAAACCTTGAACTGTAAATACGATTCCCCTACTGACACCAAAAGCAAAAGCAACAAAAGCGAAAATGAGCAAGTGGGACTTGATCTGAGTAAAAAGCTTCGGCACAGTGAAGGAAGACACTGACGGGATGGAAACCCACTCTATGAAATGGGAGAAGAGATATGCAAATCATGTATCTTTGAAGGAGTTAATATCCAAAATATACAAAGAAATCACGCAACTCCAAGCAAGAAAAACAAACGGGCAGAGGTTCTGAAGAGACATTCTGCCAGCGAAGACAGCGGCTGGCCAACGGGAACCTGAACAGGCACTCAACATCACTAGTCATCAGGGAAATACAAATCAAAACCTCGAGGAGATACCACTCACACCTGTTACAAGTGGCCATTACCATAAAGACAGGAAATGCATGTGGGAGAGGATGCGGAGAAAAAGGAGCCCCGGTGCACTGCTAGTGGGACGTGCACTGGTGCGGCCAACGGAAAACAGTGTGGAGTTTCCCAAAAAACCAGTCATGAAACTACCACACAACCCAGCATTCCCACCTCCAGGTGTTTATCCAACAACAAAAACACTAATTTGAAAAAATATATGCACTCTCGTGTGCATCGCAGCATGGTGTGCGGTAGCCGAGGTGCGGAAGCAGTCCAAGTGCTCCCTGACAGGTCAGTGCGTAACAGAAATGTGACAGAGGTGCTAACTAATTTACCCAGCTGGAGAGACCGCAATTTCAGCTTTGGTCTTCCCTCCCAGTAATGAACGCTCCTTAAGTGCTTTCTGTGTGCACCAGACCCTATGCTCATACATGATGGAATATTACTCAGCCATTAAAAAGGGGGGAAATCTTGCCATTTGCAACAACACGGATGGACTTTACTGCATTACGCTAAGTGAAATAAGTCAGACAGAAAGATAAATACTGCATGATCTCACTTATATCTTTGAAAAGATAAAAACCAAGCCCACAGATCAAAAAATCAAATTGGTAGTTGCCAGAGGTGAGGAGTGAGAGGAGAACAAAATGGGGGGAGAGGGTCAAAGGTACAAAACTCCAGGTACAAAACTTGACTTATAATATAAGTCAAGGAGATGTAATATACAGCATGGTTACTATAGTCAGTAATACCATGTTGCATACCTGAATGTTGCTAAGAGAGTACATCTTAAAGGTTCCCTCACAAGAAAAAAAATGTGTAACTGTGTAGAGTGATGAACGTTACCTAGACTTACCATGGTGATCATTTTGCAATATATAGAAATATCAAGTCAGTATGTTGTACACTTGAAGTTAATAATTATGTGTCAATTATACCTCAATTTTTTAAAAGCCCCCATTGTTAAATGATATCTAATAGCTTTAAGAGATCAATAAACTAAAATGAAAACCTGAAAGCCAGCTACCTTAAGCTCTTCTAAAACTCAAATACACCCTACATACAGGTTTGGAAATTCATTTCAGATGTGATTTCCTAATACAAAGAAACTCCAGAGGTAGAACCAACAGAAATCTGCGTGGGAGGCAGGAGGTAGTTGGTTTGAGCTGGAGGTGGGATTTGGGTTTGGGGCAGAGTGGCAGTGCTTCACAGGGGAACAATTTCTTCCGATAATGGGAAGTGACGGAGCAGCCTTCAAATGGCGGTGTCCTCTGTGGGAAACTTACAGGTAAGCTGGAGAGATGAGATACCGTCCACAGAATGCTCTGTGACTGGGGCTCATCTCAAGTGCAAGAGCATCCAGCCTGCATCCCTACCAGGTGCCTCAGACAGCAGGCTCATTCGGCAGATTCTGAACCGTCCACCCGGTTCTGTTTCTCTGCACCACTGTAGGTCTGATCACACATGTGATGCATGATGAGAACATAAGACAACATGTATGTAATGTTTGCAAGGTGCCAGGCACAATTCCAGGTATACTGTATCAGACGGGACCACCCATTTCTCAGGTAAAGAAACTCAAACAGAGATCAGTGACTCGGCTCCACAGCTAGTGCTGTGATCAAATCGTACATACAAATGCATCAACTCGAAAATGAATTTTTTCTCTATCATAGACTTTGCTTTAATTCTGTTCTAAGTAGTGCATTCTATTATTTTAGATTCATTCCCATTACTGAAAGCAGCTTTCTTTTCAGATGCGACTATCATAAGATTTTGCCACATGTACTTATCACACTTATTATCACTGGGCACAAAGAACCTGGTTCCAATGACACCTGCCTTGGTTACTGTGAAGAATGTAGCATATGAGACATAGGTATTTTTTCATAAATATTTCCTTCACAGGAGAAACACAGACATAGTTTCCAAGAATCTGTGGATTTCAGTTATAGATTGTGTCTGAAATAGGCATATTCATGCGTGATATAAATCATATTTAGGTATGCACTAGCAGAACAAAGCCTATTAATCTATAGTAAATAAACACACACCATTCTATTACTCTATATAGAAGTCATCAAGCTGACAATATTTTTTTCATTAAACACTGAATCACTGTGACCTGCCAGCAGCATGAAATAAATTAATATTTAATATTTAATACTGCGTGATGGCAATACAAAACCTAATGTGTATTTTAAATTTTATGTTATGTGACATTTCAATTTTAACTCAAAAGTATTTCTAAAAGAGTTGATAATGTGTGCCTGAAAAGTAGTAATTTAAATTTAATACATGTTTCTAGCTTTTTAATGCCACCTTATAGTCACAGCATTTCACCCTTTAATGATGATTCAAATCCAATTTCAGGAAATGTGGGGGTGTGGGCACTGAAGACAACGATAAACCTTCAAGCAAAGGCATTCAAAAACACAGAAGGGTCGTTACTATGACCTACGGGATTTAGATGATTTTATACAACATGATCAGTGTGGAGCTCAGGTTTTTAAAAGTGGCTACCTCTGACGACAGCCAAACCACAACACACACTATTAAAATATGAATTAACTGTAAAAGGTGAAACACAGCTTTGCAGCTAAGGTACTTCACACCAGCAATCTTTCACAAAAACAGCAACAGGGACTAAAACGAACCAGCTCCCTGGTGTCTGGGAGGACAAGCTGGCCGTCCCGTCCTCCTGTGGAGAGAGGAAGCAGCTCTTTAGAATGAGTGGCGTTCTGCACAGACGGGCAAAAGAGCAGCTGTGTCGAAGACACACCTTCGGTGCCGCTTGTAAGGTTACTCCACTCCCAACCAGGAGAGGGAAACGAGTGAATTTGTAGACAATAACCATGTTATGTGTAGAAGTGAGTGAAAAACAAGCTGTGGACATTTCGATACCTACACATCCCTCTCGGTGTCCGAAGTTCTCTCCAGTAAGATCGTGCTGATGCTTCTGTTCCCTCCTCGTGACCTCATATTACAGAGGGGCATCTACTGTGAAAATATTTGACGGTGTTAAGCAATGACTTTGTGAAGAATTTCTTCTCAAAGAAAGAGAATTAACTATGAGGGCAGAAGCAGGGGAGCGTGAGGGTATGTTTGCATACGTGTGTTTTCTTCTTAGACTTAAAAGCCCTCCGGATGATTAGAGAGGCTCAGACAGAACTGGAAAGCAAACACAAAGAGATGACAACTGCAGTCCAACCTCGCAGTGCACGAGAAGCCCTGTTCTAGCCCCTGAGAATACGGATGATGTGTTATTTACTTTCCACTACGTGACTAACAATTATTAGCCATCTAGTACGTGCCAGACACGATCCTGGGCTTATTCGCATATCTTAACTCATTTAATCTTGACAGCCATCCCTCTGATGTGCATTTTATTCCCATTATTTCAGATGAAGAAACAAACTCAGAGACATGAACTATGTGCCCAGTGTAGAGACACACAGTTTCAACCCTGGCTTGCCTTCCAGTCGATAAATGCTTCTGCACGCAGTCGGCGCGCAGCAGGCCCCAAGCCCAGCACGGTGGCTACCCGACGTGCCCCTTGTCTTTACTGCCCCGCACGGCCAGGCCCCGGGAACAGCACAGGGCCCAGGGCACTTCGGGCCCTCATCGGAGGTTCACTGGATTATCTGGTTATTCTTTTCCACAAAATAAACATCGAAACAGATAGTTGGTTCCAGGTTTATATTATCCTAGAGCATCTTGAAATCCAACACTAACCATATATTTGAAAACTAACTTTTGAAAGGGAAATTATTCCACTGATTACGAGCCCCCAGAAAGCCCAGGTCAAGGGACAAATACCTGCATGTCAAACTAACACAACTACAGATCAGACGTGTGATATAATACGCACATTCCTTCAACCCAGCGTGCAAACAAACCATCCCACACTGCGTTTCGAGAGCCTGCGATATGATCCCCGATTCAATCACAGTCGTCTCACAGGCACGGCCTTCTAACGCACTTCCGCGGACTCCAGGCGTGAGTGACCACAGTGTTGGCCAGAGAAGCAACGTGAGGAGCCCACGCAACGTGAAGACTAACGCGTGGATCGCTCTGCAGTCAGATACCACGAGCTCGGCGGCTCCCTCTGCCACGGAAGGCGACCTTCACGTCTCTGCGCCTCGGTCACTGCGTCGCAAATGCAGAGGGCCATAGTCACACCCACAGCCTACACTGCAGAGGTCATTGTGAGCGCTAAGGGGCATGACACATAAACCAGCACGTGCTGAGATCTTTAGAATTTAGGGCACAACAACGGCTCGTTAAACGTTAGCTTTCCGTTAGGATGGGAACCAGGGGGCGGATCACCTCCCTTCTCCTCTCTGGCCTTTCCCCTTCTCGAGACACAGACAGAGGCTTCTCCTGAATCAGCCGGTCTCCGTAACACAGGATGCCAGGAAAATCGCCTGACGCGTTTTTCTTAATTTGAAAGCATCCTGCTTATACACACACTTTTTCATATTATCACTCAAAATAACTGCTTATAATTTAATAGTAAAAATAGGAAACTACTGATTTACTTCTGTATGATTCATACACCCTGAACAAATTATGCCTTTTCATTCTAAAGAGAAAATACCGATTCTTTCCACAGGCATGATCAAACCCAAAGAATATCAACAAATCTCAACATTTAAAAAACCATGTCTCGGAAAAAGAAATTAACCACTTCTTCACATCTTAAATAAAAATGTATAAGACTGTAACTGCTTTAAATAATTGTATTTCTCCTTATTAGGTGGTACACAATTAATCTTTTATCTCCAAATTACTGTGAGCCAAGTTCATTACTTAGATGTAAGATGCCTAGACAATGGACAGACCTATCAAACATTCAACTTCTGACTCAGCCAAAAGACCACATTACCCCAGATAACATTTAATAAGTTTTGTTTCATAAATTTATAGCCTATATATAGGTATGAGAAAACTCAGGTTTAGAATACAGGCTTCTGATGGAAGCCGAAGAGATAGGGGGAATTTTTTTTTTCCTTTTAGGAGCAAAACCAACTGTATCTTAACCAACAGCTCTTGTTTTATTCTGTCACTTGGATATTTATCTCCCTTTTCTCAATTGTTCTGGATTCAATAATTCCATACTGCCACCCTCCCGAGGGTCTATTTTAAGGATCCTTTTGAATAAGCAGCAGTAGACCGGAGCAAAGCACAAGCTATAGCAGGCTAAAAACTAATATTGTAACCTACAAAAAACTGTCCAACAGGACACTCCTTGGAGACCGGCAAGTGTCCTGAGGTAGTACAGAAAGAAAATGAAGGAATTACAAAAGAAACCGACACACCCCGCCACCGGCCATCGCCTTCCACGCTGCACAGCTCTTTATTGGCAACAACTCAGACCAGGGCCCCGGTCAGCACAGAGCATCTACACAGCTTTCTCTTTTTAGAATAAACTCTCGTTTCAAGACTGTGAACCAGCGGAAAGACACAAGACAGAGACTCCAGAGAGCCTGAGTCGCCCTCCTTCTAGAACACGTCGTTCAAAGACAGCAGCTCTTGGGACATTTGCATGCCAACAAGCCTCAGCAGAAACATGAAACGGCAATGCAAAGCCGGCAAGTCAACAGGAGGAACAGACGTGTCAGGAACGCGGCGGCATGCAGTGACCACCCGCCGCAAGAAATGAGCTCCCTGCCCAGCTTGTAGAGATTCTGTGGGAGAGTCAGGGTTACCCACATAGCCTTACACTAGCAATCTTCCAGTTAATAAAAAAGTGAAATCCCCCCGCCCCCGGGTACTGGTTTGAGAATTTTCTGTTCTTCATTAACTAATCTTTTTGCAAATGTTTCCAACACTTAAGGTCCACATATTTGCTATTTATTAAAAAAAATAGATACAACTGGCTCATCTCATAGAATTTTCAGCTTGTTCCTCAAGACACCACTAACTGTCAGTTCTGTGTGCTGACAATCTGATTTCCTAAGGGAATCACACAAACTCCCAGGAGTAATCATTTCATGTCCATTTTCTTATTATAAAAATAATATTGGCATTTCCTACGCAGATAATGATGAGCGTTAGTTTATCTCTATAGCCAGCTAGTGGAAAAAGAGTCATAAATTAAACTATTATGTTATAAAACGTGTCAAGTAACTAAGATCAGAGAAACGCACATATTGTCCAATTCTCTTCTAGCCCACGTCAATGCGACACAGTCGGTGAGGACAGTAAGTTTGGCAGAGAGTCATTCGAGCTCAGGTCAGAGGTCAGAGGACAGAGAACAGCTGGTCTAAACCACCGACTTGCCACAGTTCATCTCCTGTCATTAATAGTCATCATCCATTGAAAATGGTTAGATTTCCATCTGAATTTTTGGCAATTCTCTGCTATAGCTTGCAACAGCAACAAAAAAAGCTTATATTTGCCCTATACTATATTTCAGTTTCTATTCTCACTCCACTTGAAGGACAAGTAAAAAAAAAATACTGTGCTTGCAATGTAAACTGGTGTTCAACTGACCCCTGCTGGCCTCAATCTGTTCTGTCTCTGCATTTATCAGATGCTGCAACACCTAACCCCACCTGACAGCTGGGCCGCACTTGACCGGCCTGCCACAGCCAAAGCACGACTCGGGAAAAAGACAGTTACGCCCACTGCTGCACCGGGAAGGACGCCCTCCATCCTTGAGCTTCAACTATCACATTGGCAAAGAGCTAGCCATTAAAATCATGCTACTATTCCACAGACACATTTCCTGGAGCCTGTGATTTTATTCTAAAAACCAACCCATTCGACAAACATCTGCAGATTTCTGAGAGACCACAGGGAAGCACAGACACTGAGGATTACAGCCCCCGCCCTCCAGGGCCCCACAGGCAGTTACAGGTCCTGGGCAGGACACCCTGGAGAATCAAATTCCAGCACGTGACTGGACACCACAAAGGCGAGAGGAAAGCGGGGCTGCCTTAAAGTTAGCCGTACATCCTGCCACTCGGGCCTCAGTTCACTTGAGCTTCTTCTTGGAATGACCCAGGAGGTGGGGGCGCTGTAAGGGGGACACATGCCAATGGAAAAAAATACAATAGAAACAATTTGATCTCCTCCTTCTTCACGAACCCACTGCTCTTCGTGAACAGTGACAGCTGCCAGGCACTGGTGACCGTGTCACATGTCAGGGACCAGGTGCCTTCCAGACACCATCCCATCCACGCTGCCTGATGCCTCTGTGAGGAAGGCGTTTCCATGCTCGCTTCTTGAGTGAGGAAAGCCCCGCTCTGAACCGAGAGTCCTGCGCGTCAGCGTTTCTCTTTTACGAAAACTCCTCTACAAGAGGGCGAGCGCCTTAAGCACAGGGACAATGTCATTGTAACCTCTGCATCCCGACTGCCCAGCACAACCCCAGTACGCGGCACGCGGCAGGTACTCAGAACGCGTCTGCAGAATATATAGACGGATATATTATTGAGCAAATACAGCTTCTAAATTCATGCTATATGCACAGCCTGTGCTGGAGCACTGAGGGAGTAGTGGAAGGAAAGGGGAAGAGAAGTTTTGATTCCTGAATGCAGACATCCCTATTTAACCACGAGCGAGTGTGACACGAGCCAGACATGAGCAAACAGAATGCTGTGGAAAATACAGCTTTACACCAGTGCGCTGAAAACCAAGTAGAAAATGACCCCTACGTCGGAGGACAGTGACACACACAGGGCTGGACTGTACTGGACCAGAAACCTATTAATAAGGGGGCGGGGAGAGGAAGGGAGGGAGGAAGGGAGGAAGGAAGGCAGGCAGGCAGGCAGGCTCATGGACACAAACATAACGTAGAGCCCCATAATTTCTGTATGTTCCCCAAAAGCTAATGTATTTTTCTTTTCCTGACTTCCCCTTATTTTTTAATAATCTCTTTTCTTGCCACTCCAGACAGATGAAGATAAATGAATTACAGTAGTTAAACTTCTTTGTTTGGATACAAATGATCTTTTGTATCAACATTATTGTTATGTAAGCACTTTTAATATTGCTTCTAGCAGATGAGACTTCTGCTTCAAACATATGGTATGGGGAAAAATGAGAAAACTGTATTCGTGACTAAAATAACTCAACAGTCAACAAAAACTGCCTAGCAAAGATTATAAATGAACCTTGTTTGTTGTGGCTGTTAATTACTACGATAAAACTGACAATCTGGTCTCCCTCCCCACGCAGGAGTGAATAAGCCCAGATTGTCACAACTGTCCATCCGTTCTCTGCTGTCCCAGCCTATGCCAAACCACTGCTGCACATCATGCCTTTAGAGGGACGAAAACTCAACCTTCTTTCCCTGCACCCTCCCAGATGCAGCAAGAGCACGAGACAGGAGGAGTGGGGTTCTTCTTCTGCTCAGCAACGGTCACCTGCAAAACCTGAAGCTCACTAAGCAAGAGGCGGCCCCCACGGAAAACTAAGCAGCGGTCAAGCTTCTTGGCTCTACATTCAGACTGCCTGGGTTCAGACTGAAGTCCTACCATTGTCATCTTGGGCAAGCAACCCACGTTTCCAAATCAAATAAGCTGAGACAGCCTCAGGTAGGAAACCGAGCTGCCACAGGCCAAGAGCTCTGCACTACCTGGAGCCTCAGTGTCCCGTCCCCAGGGGCTGCTGCCATCACTGCAATCCCTACGTGACTTTGTCCCAAAGTCTCAGCAAAAGTCAGAACCTTACTCGAGCTAACCTGGGTTGTAGATGTGTTAAGAGAGTTCATCTTGCCTTCTTTCCTCCCTTCCCGCTTCCTGCCAACACTCGGCAAGGCAGGAAAGCTTCCTGTGCTCACACGTAAGTGAAGCTCCCATTCACACGTACTGGGGTACTTGGGTAGGCCTCATTTTGGTAACCACAGGTCTCAAACTAACCGATGTGGCCAAAATTCAAATAGTCTGCTCCACTGATCCCTCAACGACACTGTCTTCTGTGAGACCGGAGAAGAATACAATCGCCGTGCCTGCGACCTCAAAAGCACAGGGTCATCTGGGCAAGGGCTGCCAGCACTCACAGAAATCTACCAGGATCCTTCGCTGCACCCTTAGAATTTACATCTCCCACCCTTCGCACTACGCAGTCGTAAACAAAGACCGCGGCACATTCCAGATTTCAGACCCATGGCAACTGCGACCCGCACACAACCTTCAGACACACCATTCGCAGCGTCCAGCTTGCAGTAAGTGAGGAATGAGAAAAGGAGGTGTTTCCACCAGGTGATGTTAAGTGTTCACATGTCACGCATCAATATTCAAGTAAAATAGCAAACCCGGGGACAGAAAAACTACACGCTGTGAGTTGCTCTTGAAAAGAGACATGACTCTTTCTTAGAAATGAAAGGGGAGGGGCCTTCCTGTCACCTGCGGCCTCAACCGCCCCCTGGGAGCGCAGTCAGGGGTGTTACCTGACGCACAGGCTGTCAGGTGCTGCGTACCTGCGCTTCTTCAGCTGCCGACTAAGATTTCCCGGCAGCCAAGCGCTGCGGCGTCTCTGCATCCCGCATCCGGCACCGGGTGGCAGGCGCAGAACAAAGGATGCGGCCCCTGAGAAGTCTTCCCCTTTCCTTCTACTGTCTGCAGGACCTCCACAGTTCCCTTCCGAGGGTCGCCTGGTCTGCACGGTGAATTCCCCGGGTGCCATGAAACTGTAGCAGAACCGCCACCCTCGGAGGCTTCTGACTATGAAGCAGCGCCCCCCACCGCACGAAAAGCGTAACAACAAAGCCTCTCCTGCACTTGCCGGCGCTTCTTTCTAACTCCGACAATCAGGAAGCCTCGAGTAAGCAAGTATTTCACCCAGGCTTGGGAAGTCCAAATTTACTTAAAATTTGCCATACGAATTATTTCCCCAAGCTTTTGCTCAGTGTAAACTTTGAGGTATGACAAAAAAAGACGACAAAAGTACCATACTCATTTTTATTTTTAAAAATAAATAAATCTTTATTTTCTGAAATTGGTGGGTAATAATAACTTACCAAAGTAGCCGAATACAAGAGGCACTGTTTCTGTGGGCCTGGCACAAACTAGACTCTCGGTACTTGTTGATAAAAGAATAGATTTGTTGCCGCTCCAATATTTGATCAGCAGACTTCTTGAATTCTAAATTCAAATAGGGAAATTTTCTCCCACTGACTTTAATATAAAAGTAGAGTTGAGTATCTTTAGAAAATATTTAAACCCCCAAACACAACATAATCAAAGTCACATTTTAAAAACTGACAATCATTTTAGATAGAACTTCTCAAATACTAATTGATAAGAAAATATTAATAAAGACAATCCCCAAAAGTCTGATAGTAAAACACAAAGCTGCTCTGAACTTAGAACATATTTTTTCATATAAATGGCATTTTGAATAGTTAAACCAGATAAGCTAAAGAAATTCAATTTATAGTTTCATTACAAGTTTAATTTTCTATCTGGTAACTCAGGAGGCCAGGAGAGCTTACCTCCGGTTCGAACAGGGCTCGAGTAAAACAGAATTGGTTTAAGTTTCAGTCCCAGATTTGCTAAGTGACCTTAAACAAACTGAAGCAAACTTCAGCTACCACGCCTCTCAGATGGAGATATGAACACTAATTTATGGGAATGTTACTCCTGAAATACATTCATTAGCTTTGCTTTTTTGTGTTTCCTTACACCCATCCCTGCCTATATTCCGCCAGAGGCACCCACTTATCTAAGGGCTATTTAAGTCTGTTGACAGGGACTGCAAAGACAGAGGCCCCATGTTCAATTACGGCACCAGAAACCACTATTTTAAGTCCAGAGCAAGACAACATTCTTGAAAGCCAAGTCTTGTCGAGAGAAAATGTTTGCTAGATCCCTTAAACATCAGTTGTAACAGTTAGGGATGTGGAAGGCAAAGAGCCTCAGCCCTGGTGGTGACCTGCCTCCCACAGCAAGGCTGCGAGTTAGAATCACCCGGGAGCCTGTGGCACAGTCTAATGCCTGGCCCCGCCCCAGACATTCTGATTGGCCTGGGGGAGGTACTAGTCATTTTCTACAGTGCCATCAGGTAATCCTAATGTGCAGTCTGGATTTCCAACAACAGCCCTAAGAGAAACTTCCCATTTGGTCCAAAACTGTAATGAGCACTGAACAGGAAGCAAAACTGACAGTGGTTCCCTGTCCCCCTACAGCCATGTACAAAATGTGCAGGGGACCCTGAACTTCGCTGCAACCCAGAGGGGTGGGGCGCAGGCAGGGACAGGTTGGTGGAGTAGAAGACTGAGGCCAAGGTGGAGGGATCACAGGACAAGACTGACAGAGCACCTGGGCGGAAAGGAGAGGGACCAGAGGACAGCCCTGCCCCCGCTGTCACAGGCAGCCAATGAGAATGCAAAGGCTTGACCGCTTACCAGAAAGGAGCTGAGCCACCCCAGAAAACCAGAAGCAGAAGACACAGAGGCACACAAACTGGCAAGTTCCCAGGCCTCACCTTCCCCTCTCCTCACCTGGGTGGGTGTGGAGGCTAGTGAGGAATAGTGCGGTTATGGAATATGAAGAAACCACTGTTATCCAAAACAGGAAAATAGGAAAAGACGAGAGAGCCACATGTCATCCTTTTAACAGGCTGGCCCAAGGTTCACTGAATTCTCTAGAAGAACGTCCCAGCGTTTGACTTGGCTATCTCCTATTCCAGCTGAGTGCGGCCCTGGACCTAGAGGCCAGCTCGTGGTTCCTGTCCCACAGAAAGGGTAACCCTGACAGTGGTGGTTTACTGCCTGCCGAGCATTACCAGTTTTGTCTCCCACCCAGCAATCTTATTCTCACTTGTTGTAAATACCTCAACACTCTTGTAACCAGAATTAACCCTTACTGGTTCCCTCATTGATACACTAATAAATAATTGACACAGTTCGTTCGTATTGCAAGAGAGTCACATTCTAACTTTTGAAAATTATACTTTGATACTATATTTTCTTTGCAGATCTAATGAATCTACCACCCACTGACAGCAAACAAAACTGGGTATTTTACAAGATAATTCAAGTAAAGCACTTAGCAAAGTGCACATACACAGTAAATTCTCTGTATACATGTTATTTATTATCCATAGCTGCTGATGGCTAGAGGGGATTTTACCAGGCCCTTGGCCATGGCCAGGGACACACCAGCAGAGGTCCACAGCCCTCATCAAGGGCAACCAAGGTTAGTAGTCACAGGGAAGGCTCCTCAGCAGGGGGCCGTTTGCAAACACTATGAACAAGGGAGCCACTCTGCTCAAAGTAATTCCCAAACTACCAACGCAGATGGCGAGAATCACTTGTATATTTATCACAATTAGGGTGTGGGCCTACGAGGAAAAAACAAACACAACTCAGCAAAATCAAGTACACTGATCTAAAAGAAGCCCTCCCCTCGGGGACCAAAAGCGTGCCCCCCAGACTTTAAAGCTGGGCTGTCCAGCCCGCAGCCCAGGATGACTATGAATGTGGCCCAACACAACATCGTAAATGTACTTAAAACATTAGTTTTATTACTAAGCTTTATACTAAGTTTTATTACATAGATATATGCACGTTTTCTATATTAGTGATCACAAGCTTGGGACATTCTTGATGATTTTAAAAGATTATCAAAAGAGATAATCTTTAAAGGGATGCTTTAAAGGGATGTTTGGATGATTTTCAAAACTTGCGTGATTAATATGGCTATCGGGGAAAAAAGTGATACAATAAAAAGTTAACGTGTGCCCAGAGAGAAAACTAGTCCAGGAAGGGGGCAAAAGCTGTCAAGAAAGAGAATATATGGTTAATTTCTTAAATTGTAAACTCTGTAGGTGTGATTTCTCCACAGGAAGTTTCCTCACAGACGAAGTGCACGTGTGAAAACAAGAACTCGCCTAACTTTAAAATTGGGCTCATGGGAAACTTCAGAGTTGGACTGTGACTTAGAGGGTGAGAGTCTCGGACACATCAACGCACTGTCAAGGCCACAGCCATTTGGTGATCCTCCATTTCACCGCTGTCCTTTCAAGTGTCTCGAGTTTAGGGTCCCTAATATCAATAAGCAAGACCATGACTGACAGGCAAAACAGAAGGAATAAAATAGCACATGAGCCTCAGAAAATGAAGAGAAAAAAACTCGATATTCTTTTTTCTCACTTGATTTCTTTTTCCCTTTCCCAACCAAGGCGGAGGAACCTAACTATTCTGAAGCAAACATGCGTAATTAGACATGCAGTCTTCGTAATTTACCACACTGACGTCTCCATCATCAACTACTCGGTCACCAAATACAAAGCAGGAGAAAATAAGGTAATAATCGCTAAACAAACTGCAGAGCACATTTCCCAGGCAATTTAAAGCAGGCAGTGTTCTACACGTTATAATAATAGATCATTCCCCCTGTTGACTCTCTAGGACCATTCCTTCCACCCCGTGATGGCACAATGAAACAAGCTTTTACTCTAAGCACAACAGAAAGTCTGTAGGTTAAAAAAGTTAAGAAAGAAAAAGATTCAAAAATATTGGCATTTCCGTATCCTACAGAATACGGTCAAGATGAGCATCAGCTACAAATTCTGTGTACAACTCGCTAACAAATTAGGGATATGTTTCCCTTCGGTTTCTTCTCGGACTACTTGTAAACTAATATTCGCACACAGATTTGCAATTCAAATTCAGTGTCTTATGAGTACGTGGTGCAGACCACGCTCTGAGAAGGGAGAGGGCGAGCTAGAAGGTGCGCGGAAAGTGTGATTTGCTGCTGGCTGTTAGCCAGAAACACTAGACCAAATGTTCGGAGACCACGAGGCACCTAAGCAAGACCGGCACATCTGGACTTTTCAACTCTCATTGTTGCTGTTTTATGCGAACCTCCAAATAAAGAGCCGAGTAAATTTGAAATTCACATATTTAAAAAAAAATTAAACAAGGGGCAGAAAAGGAAGCAATTTGAAGGCCCTTCGAGAACATTTGTCACAGTGGTGACAAGAAGTCCCAGTGATTTAAACAACACTAATAACCGTATGTCTGGACCTATGTTCAGCTGTAATTTACACATTAAGTATAGGCTTTTATTTTCATACTTGAGAAAACATGCCAAGTATTCACTATTTATTACCATAGTTAACATGCAGAATGAGAAACCTAATTACAACAGAAAAAAGAAAATATTGGTCTTGGGAAAAATGAATTTGATGCTCACACAGGTAGGCAGTAAAGGAGTCATTTCTTCCTCGCACAACCAATGCAATACGCTGTGTCTTGAACTTCCTGTCACTGTCTCTCATGAAAACAGGTATGGTCACTATATGGGCAAATATACGGTGAACGAAAACCCGCTCCAGCACACCAGTCACTCTGGCACGGCGCAGCAGCACGTTCTGTCGGCAGAAGCTGCAGGAACCACGTGACACGGTAAAAGGCACGATCAATGACAAGCTTTCCTTAAACTAACTACTGGGAGCAGGTACTGCCAACCTAGCACTTGGGAGTATCGGGGTGAAAAGGTCATGCTGCAAGAGAAGCCTTGGCAACAGAAAGCAGTGTGAGCTGCAGAGCAAATGGCAGAAAGAGATTAGGCAGGGAGTTCCGGGGATGCTGAAAAACAAAAGGGACAGAGTCGACAGATAACTTTGAGAAAATACATTTAGTTGATATTAAGTGTTAGGATTGAAAGCTGAGGCACGAGTGGAGCCGTCGGCAGACGGCGCTGCAGATGATGCTGAGGAGAACGACGACCTGAACCGCCACCTCCACGGGCAGAGACCCGCCTCCCTCGGTGCGTCCGCACTGTGAGAGCTGCAGACAACCCCAACCGCACACATCACTATGCTCTGCGTGGTGGTGATTGCCAGCCGATTCGCAGGTCCTCATCAAAAAGGGGCTGTGAATCCCGAAACGCTACCTTCTCACTCCTGAAAGTAACGTGCAGGTCCACGACCTGATGGACCACCTCATCAGAAGGCCCCGCCCTGGCAGGTCACTTCTGAGCTGGGCTGGGTGTGCAATTTGTGTGACAAATCATTCACGGCTTCCACCGCATCTATGTGGACCTACATACTCTCCCCAGAGCTCTCGGAGCTTTCAGAAATCTGATTTCTTGTAAGCGTGGTCAATGTATACTTTTTACTAAACCGAGTTATTTTAAGCCATTATCAGTAGGCGAGTTTAAAATTAAGGGACTGTGACCATGAAGCAGAATGACGCACACGCTGGCATATACACCCCCTCTGCCATTTTTGTGGACATGGGGCAATTTGAGGCCCTCCCAGCAGGAAGTTCTGTAGCCTAATTGTACTGGGGCTAATGTAACGGGACCACCACTGCCACATCTGAAAAAATGAGCCAAAGGTAAATAATCTTTATGCCGGGATTATAACCAAATACAAGTGGCTAGCATCAAGGGCACTCTGTAACGTGCAGTCAAAGACCCTAAGATGAACGGAGAATGCTCTGTCTTGGAGTTTGCACCTGGTACAATGCACCGAAGGTGTCCATGTCAAGCTGTATTTGCCCAGAACTTCAGAGTAATACGTCTCTTGCTTTTTTTTAAGTACCAATAAAGGGTCAAAGAATGCGACAGTCTGTAGGCCTTAATAACAAAGTTATCTTGATGATTAAGTAAATGTTTAATAAAATACTGTATACACTTGCAGGAGGAATTCATGAACCTTCTAAAGGGTCTGACACTCGATGTGTTGACCAGCCATCGGCTGCGGAGACCATCTTACTGAACTTTTTGCACATCCAGAGCCTCGCGTACGGTATTCACTCAGCAAGGTCTGATGAAGGCCTGATGAATGAGGCATCACAAAGAAAATTACAGAAACAACTAGAACCTACCCTGCTGCAGAATTAGTCATTTCTAATTTCTGGACGAGTCCAGATTCAGCTTAACTACGAAGGGTGAATTTTACCAAGGGCAGACTACTATTTCCTGGAAGTGTTCCATTCAGTATTCAGTTATTGATCAAACATCCAGGGCCTACTACGTGCTAGCCACCATGGTAGACACAAGAATTAGTGGGAAAACACCGGCAACAGAAACAGAGAGCTCTGGTTCTGAGTCCATCTAGACATTTAATACTTGTGTGATCTGAGCAAATCGATTAAATGCTCTCTGCTTATAAATGTCTTCATTTAAAAGTAAATAAATGCCCCAGGGTTCTTGGGGGGTTAAATAAGATAATAAAAAATCCTAACACAGGGTGAGGCAAAAATAGGTTCACCGCTGTTCTTATGGAAAATAATACAACAATTAATAAATAACAATACAAGGATAAGCTGTGTTTCATGTACTCACAACTATAAACCTAATTTTGCCCCGCCCTGTAAATATGTAAATGCATACATATTAGTTATTCCTGTTACCCACTATGAATAAAACCAGTAATAAATAATGTTTTATGTATTACTTTATGAAAACAAACCATGAGACAAATGAGGCAGGAACTGAACTCCAACTTGCAATTTTTAGAGCCAGCCCCAGGGAGCGTCAGCAATGCTCCCAGACGCCTCGTGCAGTTGCGGGCGGCAAATACAAGACCGCAGCTCTCTTCACTTAGTGTCTCTCACTAATGTCACCGGCACTTAACCGTGGAAGACCCCACACCAAGGAGAGGGGCTACCGCAGAGAAAGCAGAGGTCTTCCTTACACAGAAGCTGAGGGGCCGACGAGCCAACAAAGAGCTCACACTGTTTCCTTCCTACAGAGCACGGGCTTTCACGCTGGACACAGGGTGATGCCAACCGTAAGAGGCGGCACCAAGGTTTCACAGTTAGAGAAAGATTCTCAGTGTCGTAAGTTTTGCTTGAACGAGAAGATTCAGAATATTAAAACTGTTGCATTGCCATGGTAACAATCTATTTGCAATCACAATGCTGGTTGTATTGTGATCTATTTCTCTCAAGGAAAAGTATAACTAGATGTAGCCAAGGAATTTAATAAATTCCTTGACCAAAAGCCGAGATATGACTAGGTGTAGACAACATGCCAGGATTCAAATATACAGCAGAAGACCCTCCGGTTATGATACCGGTTCCACCAACAAAATTAAAAGGTTCCAACCTTGACACCAATGCAAGGTACAGTCATATGATCTGGAAAACTCGATTCCCGGAGCAAGAAAAATAAATTGCTAAACGACCGAGATGACAGCCACGGAACAAGAAAGCCAGAATTCATCAAAAGGAGAACAAAGTCAATCCCCAGAGGAAGCATGAATTATAAAGACGGAATTTCTCACAGCGAGCTCAAAGTTTTCATTTTAGTGTTCTGCTTTCTGTGTGTGTGTGTGTGTGTGTGCGCGCATGTGTGCGTGCGCGGGTGTGCACACGTGCCCATGTAAGGGAGGGGATGGACTCTAGGGCATCCTTGGGTGATTTAACCTTCTTGTTTGATCTAGAAAATGTCAGAAGGACACGTTCAAAATAAACTGATGCTAAGCAAAAAAGGAAGGGTGCTGTGGTTACTAGTCAGACCGTCCTGAAGTCCGCACGTGCGGACTGGCCTGCGTGGACAGGAGCCAGTTCGACACACCCCGCAAAGCCCCGTCGTGGCTGTGGGAACCCTGCAGGCCTTCTCTCCCGGGAAGCTTTCCTAGTGCTTGGTTCTCAGCAGTAACATCTGCCGCACAAGCGTGGCTGGAAACAAATCATTCCTCTGTAATGATTTCACAAAGCAGCACAGGCATGCTCCATGTCCTCACAGACAACCAGAATAAAAACTGTGCTCCCTCTACCTCAACGATAAGTAAATTTTAAGAAAACATCAACGCCCGTGAGAGAAGAAATGTTTTTCCTCACTGGCCAATTCTTTCCTTAACATATACTGTCAGTGCAGGTTTATATATAAATAACTTTATTCTAATAACATGTATCTATATTATATATCAAATACATATGTATGTTAATATAGTGTTATATATTTTACAAATATATGTATTCATGTATAAAATTAACCAGTTTATTTTCAGAAATACACTCCTGAACAGGATGTGTTCATCAAATTTTCTATATAATGAGTCAAGCTTTCCTCCTACTTTTCAATATAAAATTATGAAACTGTCCCCCACCCCCTGAAAAGAACTGGCTGAAGACATTTTTAAAAATCATAGTTAAGATTATAGCGAATCTCATAAAGTCATACACTGTACATTCTAATGACATAAAACCCCTTCTTAAAAGAAAGAAACAGCAGCAGCATTTGCTTCTCGAGTCAAGAACTAGAAGCTCCTGTCTCGCCGTGGGAAGCAGCAACCCACTTTTTTCTGTGTATTTGCCCTAGCAGCATAAATAAATGTCTCCGCAAAAATGCCTTCTCGTGCATCAAATGTCAAAAATTCATTTATTTTTCTGATGCATAAATACCACAGACCCACTCCATCAGTCAGAGGACGCTATAAACGTATCTGGAACTAGTAATGCTTTTTAATTAAATGAAAAGATTTTCCTCCCAAGACTTCCATTTCAGTCCTCGAGATGTATCTCCATTCCTCCTTGTGTCTCAGGCAATGACCTCCGTATTTTAAAAGCAGACAGCTTTACTTTTTGGTTCCTGTTAACAGAACATCTTGAATTTAATTGCTAGTATTATTTACGAAATACGATCGTAGGAGAGTTTTTCAGTCTGATGAATCCTCCATCACCTTTCATTTTTAAGAGACGCTTAACATGAAGAGGGGTGGGGCAGGGCAGTTGCTCTCCTCACCTCCTTCTAGAAAGACAATTAGCAACGCCGGATTTTCCCTTGTCTATTTAAACCCGCAGGTCCAGAGACAATTTTGTCAACAGCCAAAGAGAGATAAGAAGGATCTTCTGGGAGAGGGAGGATTCATAAACGGCCAGAACATGCTACTGAGGTAAAAATAATAATGAGCAGCTAGTGCTAACAAGCACTACAAAGGAGTAAATTGAAAAGAAAAAAAACCTAAACACTGACTCTTGATCTCTTTTTTCTATAAGCAAAAAGCAGAGTAAAGCTTTCAAACTCAACCGATGCCTAATGAGTTGATTTAAATCCAAAGTACTTGGATGTTTAAAAAAAAAACAAAGCTTTTTACAGTACAGAAGGCTCTCGTGTGCTTGCAATACAATTTCAGATACACAGGAGTTGCCACAAACTTGTTCCAAGTAATTTCTTCATGATTTTGCTCTAAAAGTAAAAGATAAACCTCCACCAGGTAACAACTTTCCGGACCTAATGGCTTCAGAAATCAGGCTGCACAGACAGCTGTCATCAGGCTGTGACGACGACTAGACCAGCAAGGGTACACAGCACCCCCTGTCTATCACACCCGACTACGTAAAGAAGACAGACACGTCTCTACCTTTAAAAGACGGACAAAATGTTTAGGTCTGCTTGAATTGCCATGGCCTCAAAAATTCCACGGGGGAAATGAGCCGAAGTCTTGGGGTTTTAACATGCAAAATTTCAAGACTGAAAACCCAACAGAAACTAATAACCAAAGAAAATTAAAATGACAAAGACATATTCCTTACAGGAGTTACGAGATCGACAAGGATTTAAAAAAACAGTATCACCCCATGCTAACGAGGCTGTGAGCAAACCCCGCAATCGTGTGGTGGTGGTGGTGGAGGACAACTTAACACACAGGGTGGGGCAAAAGGAGGGCTACGCTCACGAGTGTGCAGACACAGAGCTCGTCCTTGCACTACTTTCCATGTGAACAACTGCACACCGACTTCTGCTCCACTGCAGCACAGTGGCCACATACGCAGAAATGCAGAATCTGCCTCAGCAATTTCATTTCTATTAAGTTCTCCCATGCAAGGTACATACTGGGGATTTTTTAATGTCTGTGCCTTCCAGGTGTGCAGACCATGAGCTCTGAAGTCAAAGATACCTGGGTTAGGGGCCCAAATCTGCCACTGACGAGCTCTGTGACTTTGGGCAGGTTCCGTCACCCTTGCAAGCTCCCATTTATCTCCTGCAGTACAGGGATAATAATGGTCCTTATGCCATAAAAATCTTGCATATAAAAGATAACATATGCAAAGCACGGTGTCTAGCATATGGCCAATATTCATTTTTGGCTGTGATCCTTCCTAAAGCATACCAAGTTGTTTTTTTCATTAGGGATACAAAGACCTCAGGAAATCAAAGCCTGAATTTTATTGCAAACAAATAGAAACAAAAGATATTAAACTCAGATTGGATAACAGAAGCGGAGCTCATTTTCTTGTTATAATAATGCTACCCATCCTGAAGACAGTTTGAGCTTCCCAAAGACATAAATCCTCCCTGGTTAGCAATACCAATCCTGACTTTGCTACAGGTATCAAATCAATACCAATCCCAGAATGTACATGGAAAACTTAATGATGAACAAAACCCAAAGCTGCCTATTAAACATAAAAGAGAACTTGAAAAGCCTTATGAACCAATAAACTACAAAGAGACAGAGAAAAGCACGTGCATTTCCACCATTCGACAGATTGCAATCAACAAACATTATTAAGCAATTCACTGCCCTGGAAAATAGCCACTTTTACTCCAGGAGCCAAGATAAACCAAGTAATGGTGACACAGGAATTTCCCAGTTCCACAGGAGCCTGACAAAGCGATAGCATATTTCCTTTTTTTCAGGTGTGAGTGCAACAAGCAAGACAGTCACAAATCGAGATTCATTCATCGGGCAAGTCTGAAATAATGAACCCTTGTTTGAATAAGCTGAATGCATGAACTTTGTGCTATCTGTCAAGAGCCTGTTTTATGGAAAACACTACGTTACATGCTATACAGGAACACAGTAATATTTCTGACATCTCCCAAGCTTAACCATCCAGATGGGGAGCTAACCGTACATACTGGATAGGGAACTCGCCAAAGGCAACTGGTTTTTATCTCCGTGTTCCCGCCCCCTTGCACAATGACTGCAGCGGCACTGGCCATGAATGAATGCCTGGCAAACAAGTGAATAAGCAAATGACTGACTATAATAGAAAGCAGAATACTGGATGGCCATCTGATAATTCATATTAAAGAAGTTCAGCAGAGGAAGACAGCACTCCCACTAGGGTAAGCAAAGAAGAGGAAGGTGTATACTGTTTTTGTCATCCAGTATTCATTCTCCGTATTCCTCCGGTAACCATCCCTTCCCCGTTATCTGTCTCCCTGCTCTCTTGGAGCTAATGCCTAAGGGTGGACATGTGACCCGGGCTTAGCAAATAGAAACACTGCAGGCCCCTGGCTATGGCAAATGGTTCTAACATGCATTCCTGACCCAAGCAATGCTAATTAGATACAATCGCAGCTAACCTTGAGAACTTTGCTTGAGCACCCAAAATGACAGCTCTTTTTCATGCTCGATTTGCAGCTGTGGGGATGAAAACTCAGAGATTCTGACCTTGTGTCTTGACCCCACTTGAGGAGAGCCTGTCTGAGAATGGACACATCTCAGGGAAAGGGAGTCTAGCAAGGGGGGAAGATCGGAACCTAATGGCATCACGTGTCCTGCTGGAGTTAGCAATGCTGAAAAAGACACATTTTTCAATTCATAGCCAACAGATCCCCCCTGCTTTTTTTTTTTTTTTTTGCTTCATTCAATATCAGGCTGGATTTCTGTTATATGAAACTCTTCAGAGTTTTCATGCAAGAAGGGATCTAGAATTCATCCCTGAAGAATATGGAAGGTTTTCAATAGGGAGGGGATTCCAGGTGGAAAGAATTGCATAACAATAAGGTAGAGTAAAGAAACAGAAGACTACTTCTGTTACATTGATTAAAAAAAAAAGTCTATAGCTCAAATGTCAGCTCAGATTGAATCTGAGAGTGTGTAGGCTGGAGTGAGCTGAGTGGGCTGGGAACAGCAACGCTGGGCTGCTCACATCTCCCTGGGAGGAGGAGCTGCTGCCCACCCAGCTCAAGCAGATTGCTGCCATGTGGGCACTAACCCAGGGAAGCCACATTTCCCCATTTTTTCAGCAAAAGGATTAAACAGACTTTAAAAGTGTTAGAAAGAATTAACATCAAAAAGATGAATTGACAGCCATGTACAGACCAAATAAACACGTCTGTGGACAGGATCCAGCAGATGGTTGGTTTGTGACTGAGAGGTTTACTCAAATGACCAAGAAAGTAAACTCAAACCCATACAAAAAAATTGGACCCAAGTAAAGAGCATCACCTCTGCCAATGTGGGTGGACGTCGTCCAATCTGCGGAGGATGTGAGTAGAACAAAATGGCAGAGGAGGGGCCAGTGTGCTCTCTCTGCTTGAGTGGAGACATCCACCTCCTCCTGCCCTTGGACGTCTGGTTCTTGGGTCTTCAACTCAAAGCAGAACTTCACCACTGGACCCCTCCTTCTCAGGCCTTTGAGCTTGGACGTTCATCATCAGCTCCCCTGTTTCTCAGACCTCAGACTAAGGCTGGATCATGCCACTCGCCTGCCTGGTCCTCCAGCTTATAGAAAGCAGATTGTGGGGACTCTCAGCCCCCAGAATTGCATAAGCCAATCCTTATACTAAACCTCTTCCTATATACCTATGTGTTCCGGGAGAGCCCGGTGACTGTAAGGAACTAGGGCAGATAATTTACAAAAAATACTACGACACACGCATTGAGAGCGATTTTAAAGTGATTTTTGCAGAAGGAAACAAACTTTTGTGTTCATACACTACAGACTGGAATCCAGCTGGAAATAACAAGTTCAGGATCTGCCATGGCAGTCTGCTGACTTACAAATAAAATACCGCATCACAAACCCTTTACCCTTTAAAGCATATTAAACCACCAAGTACTTGGCATGGAACACAGCATAAAAATTTTACTGGTAAATGAAATCCCATATCACACACACAGTATCAAATGATGGTCCTAATATATTTCAGATGATACAAGTAACTAAGAAAACAAACCATAATATAAAACACATCTGAATGAATTCCTATAGAGAATATACGAAAGAAATACTGTCATAAAAATCTGCACAAAGAGGCAGCAAACTATAATGAACTTGAAAAATTTTCTACAGCGGTAACCATAATACATGTAGAAATGTATTTCAGTATTTAAAAAAACTAGTTGAAAGCATACAGAAAAATAATGAGTCTGAAAAAAATTCACTTTACTGCATGTAACATGCCATAAAAAGCACACATTTCTCTGAATATTAGTATTGACGACACCTGAAAACATGATAAAAACAGACTTCAATGAACACAAATACAAAAAAATAGTTGAGAAGAAAGCTCCATAAAGACTCTTTTATCTTCACCCTCAAAACCAAGTTGGTCGCAGCTCAAAGCCTGCAAACCCCGACCCAGCAAGCACTGTGGGCATCAGGCGCATTCTCTCCATCCATCCCCCGCACCCAGTCGCCTTGGCCAGTCATCACCATCTTGAAAACACAGGTCTTCCCCACTACCCGAACGCAGAGAATTCCTATGAAAACTTTCATAAGCCAAAATGACACAAATTGCAAAAAAGCAACTTCCATTAATTTATTTGGAGAAGGTTTGAGAGTTCTCAGACCCAAACCTCAACCCATGTGCAAGGTCTTTCATTCATTCGCCACAACTGAAACACTACATTACATCTAGTTGCGCACTAAGTGGAACAACCTTGAGAGCTCTCTTAGGCTCACGTGATACCTCAGGCCACAGCTTGCTAACAGAGCACAGAGCCCGTGGAGAAAAAGCACAGACGCTCAGACACAGTTCGAAGTCCTGGTAGCTTGATGCTGAGATGCTAGGTGAGGTTCCCCAGCAAGGAGCTTGGCGGGGGCCACTCTCACTGCTAGGGTTGTATGCGGGGCAGACACAGGGACTTACTGAAAACTATTTTTTGCCTTTTGCCCTTTTTTCCATAAAAGCAAAAATCCTCCTTGGATTTCTTCCACTCCAGGAAAACAGGTACTAATGTTGGTCTTTCAAAAAAGCGAAGTGGTATAACACAAACTTTCAAAAAGTGGGGGATACCGGCCAGCAGTACGTTAGAACATGGTCGCTGTAGAACTCTGTGACATTAAACTTGAATTTGATTGTCTGCCAATGCCTCTGCTGCTTTTGAGCCATAGGCTACAAATTAACATCCTTGCATCTGAAATAATAGATGAACAGCCTGGTGCTACATCTCTGTAGGTTGAGGCTTGTCCTTTTAAAAAACTACCAATGAAATATGACACTTGCATCTTAGTTGAAAATGTTTACCTTCCTGGGCTCCAGCTCTTAGGGCAGCCTCGCTGCAGCTCGCTCCAGAACCACTAGCCTCCCTTGGCCTGGGCCTGACTCCTGGCAATGGGGACACCGGGGGTGGGATCAATTTTGATACAGTTCTTTGGGGTAGGGAACGTTTGTAACTTTACAGAAATATCCATGGTCCAGCATAACTCTCCCTTTCCTAGGTTGCCTCAAGCTTATACGAGAAGATATCTTAAATCTCTCACAATAATTGCTGAATCCAAAAGGGTCTTTCAGAGCTCATATTTTGCGGAGCACGACTTTCATTTAGTGGAAAAATACTAAAAGAGTCTGTTTCACATTTTATCCTAATCTTGTAAGATACAAACTTGCCTCAAGAAAAATGTTAAACTCGAACAACAAATTAATAGAATTATATAAAAATTCATTTCAGCACAAGTCTCAGGATAAGAGCCTCCCTGTTATCTTGAGTACAATACAAAGGGTACTTTTAACATGAAATAGTAGGGGCTATGGTAATTTCACAGCTTTATCACATTAGAAAAATTTTTAATGGTCAACTCAGACTGCTTCCATTTTATAATATGCAGATAAGGTCTACTTTCTCATAAGTGTGCTAAGAAATGAATATTAAGGAGATGATAAAAGAAATCTATCTATTTGAAGGAGATAATTTAAAACAACAGATAAGCTTCCATGGTCATATTTAGAAGGGAAATTCCAACTGAAGTTTGACTTCTTATTAATTACCCCAGAATTTTTAATTGGAAAATCCAATCTGAGGAATCAAAACTATTGTAAAGTCTCTTTCTTTAAAAAATATACAAAGTTAGCATGTCCTATGACATTTCCCCCAACTTAACGACAGTCAACTTACATTTTTTGACTTTCCAATGATGTGAAATTGATATGCATTCAGTGGGAAACACACTTTGAATTTTGAGTTCTGACCTTTTCCTGGGCCAGTGAAAAGCAGTATGACCCTCTCTCTGATGCCGGACAGCAGCAGCAGGATGGTTCGGCCCAACTGCAGGCTCATGTAAGTGCTCTGAGCACACTAAGGGTAGGCGAGTCCGAGCTCCGATGTCCGGCAGGTCGGGTGTTCTGCACGCCTTTTCAGGTTCCAGTCTTTTCAACTTCCGATGGGTTTGTCAGGACGTAGCCCCATCCTAAGCCGAGGAGCATCTTCATCATCGAGCCTTAGTGCATGAGGATGCCATTCATCAGCCCAACTTCTATAAGCCACTCCTGAGAGCCAATGGCAGCATGCAGCCATGACACACCAAATTACTAAAGTTCTCATTCCCTTCAAGCCTGTAAAGAGCTAGACTTGAAAGGGGAGCCAGGTGCCACACTGATTTGGGGAACCCACTCAGTGGTGCCACACAGTACATTCTGCACCTGCCTGCACTGCAGATCAAAATCGAGGGTTTGTGCAAATTTCTGTGCCATTATTTTTTCTCTAAAATATTTTTTAAAAATGTAAGCTGAGACATGAAAAGTTACTGCTTTAATGCTCATGAATAAAACTATATTCCCGATACATGAATATAAACATTTATGGCCACTCAAGCAGCTCTCCACTCAAAACAGCGCAATCTGGCTTCTGTCTCCTACGCATCGCCTGCCGGTAATTGGATGCTTTAACAGCGCAATGGAGCCACTACCAGGTAGGGCTTCGCACAGGATAACCACCTGAGTCCGTGCCTTAATACTTAAGCGACCACGCAGGATGCATAAACACAAACCTTCACTTCCAATTGTCTAAGGTCTAAAGTACTCCCAATATTAAACATGTACACCTGTTTTTAAGGTTAATACTGCACAATTATGCTTTACAAAGGACAGAGGAGACCATTTCGGCCGTCCTCTTCTTCTCCTGGCTGCTCCATCACAGGACACAACACGGTCGCCAACTTCGCCAAATCCAAATCACCGTGGCTTTGTCGTCCCTCATGAAATACTTCCAACTGTACTGGCTGATTTTCAAACAAATGGGCTACCGTACCAAACCACACAGAAGTAATTTTGAGTTCATATTTGGTGGGGGGCAATTTTTTTTTCTAAGAATGAAAAAGGGTAACTCAGCGTTTCATTAGGAGCACTACATTCTGAGAAGCAACTATTATTTTGGTAAAAATGCCCAAAGCCTAATAACTCAGCTTCCTTTCTAAAGCAGAAAAATCAAAGTCTTCATACTTTCGTTCCTCGTGAAAAACACAAATGGCGCCAGGGCCTTTCCAACTGCTAAAACTCAGCGCTACAGGGCACCCCTTTAACATCTCTGCCCTTTTCTGTGCTGGCCGTCTCCTGTTTGAATCGCTCTTCTCTCGTGGATTCCAAACTACGGAGACCACAGCTCCTACTTGTGCTCTACCTGTCTTTTTGTAGCTCCTCCTCGGTTTATTCGGAAAAACAGAAAACAAAAAGCGAAACAAAGAAACCACACTTCGCACTTGAAAACCTTCCTGTGAGTTAGGGGTGCCCATCAGGGAGAGGAGGGGCAAGTGGAGGGAGGCCCATGTGTAGGGAAGTGAGACTCGCTGGACCAGCCTAGGGCACAAGTTCCAAGGAGAACCTCTTTTTTTTTCATTGTGGTCCTTTTAATGGAATGTATTGGGGTGACACTGGTCAGTAAAATTATACAGGTCTCCGATGTACAGTTCTATAATGCATCATCTGGACAGTGCATTGTGTGCTCACCACCCCACTGAATCAACTGCTCCAGCCCAGAAACGGTCACATTCATTCCGTGTAAACCAGGAGCAAAAAAATGTTTGGGTTGCTTCCTCCTCTGGCACCCAGAGTCACGATGATCTAATTCTTGGTTCCAGGTCCCCACTGGCCTATTCGGAGCAGTGGCTCCTAAATTCTGGAAGTTAGCGCTGACCCGTCTACCCAGAAGGCCTTTCACAAAGCCCTGCATCTAGTCATGTCCCCGCACCAAGCCTCTGTCACAAGACCGCCCATCGTAGTACCACGGTCTGCTGCGGAGCATTCTGAGACCTACAATGTAACGATTTTGGCATGCACGATTTAAAAAAAAAAAGAAAGAGTAAGGCATAGTGCTGCTTTCAAGGAACTTTCTATATCATTATATATTTGTATTTCTATATATGCTTTTGTCTCCTACCAGATGGGACAGAAAGTGTCTTTTTTCTGCACCGTGCTGTGGACAGTCGACACAAATTTGTTGAGCTCAACTGCAGTAAGCTGTCTCCTTCTGATCTAAAATATCCGAGAGTCCCACTGCTTTGTTTTGACCCCGCTTCCCCCCTTCTCCACCGCGCCCCAGAAATGCAGGGAGCTTAGGAAGTGTCCTCCTGGCCAACCACGACGGCGATGTCTAGAAAAACTGACCAATTCAAAGTAACGACAGCACAGGACACTTAAAAGGAGGAGTGGTTCACATTTAAAATTCATGACAGCACAAAAGCACTCCTCAATTTTATGTTCAATGTACTGAACAGGAAGCAGCTGTTGGGCAAAGAACAATTAAGTGACTTCAACGTGAGAGAATTAATCACATTTTCTTATACTCGGGATTCTGCTCTCGCAACATTCTAAAAAGCAACATAAAAATAAGCACCCAAATTAGTATTGATCTAGGAAAATGTAAATTACTTATTTGCCTAAGATTTAAAAGCTTAATTATACCCAAAAGGTTTATTAAGGCATTCATTATCTATTAATATAATGGATAAAGCATCAAAGTTGTTTCTAAAATCAGTATTTGTAAACTGTTCAAAAATATTTAATGTTAACAAGTATACTGGCCTAAATTCTTCATCTGGGCTCCCCATGTCACTGCTCAAATTCCAGTAAAACAATGTACTTACCAAACACTTTGCCACATTATAACATGAAAGGAAAGTCAAAGTATAAAATACATGCGGATTAAAACACAAGGACAGGGACTTGCATTACCACCACACTACTCTGGGCAGACCAGCTCGTCACAAGAGGATATAAAGAAGCCCGAAGCTCCAATACGTCAGCACTGAACTGAACAGCGTCCTGGAGGTCAATGGCAGGGTGAACACGGCCCACATTTCCTCAACTGACGGGAAGAAATGTGCGGCATTCTGTTTTAATTCTCATGATCTGTGGCTACTGAGGTCAATGTAAAAATCTGCTGACGTTCCTGGGCTTTCGAATTCTGCTTACAAAAGCCCACCCTGGTATCTCATGTGGAAATGGCCCCAGGGATAGCAATCAGGTTTTGGGAAAGAGAATGCCATTTGCCGCGCGGCCTCATGGTCAAGAGGCTGTGAGAGGCCAACCCCCAGCACTGTGCCCAGACACTGCAACTGAGCAAGGCCGATCCCCGCCCGTTCTGGGCGTGGAAGGGCGACGGGCCCCAGGAATTTGGTGATCATTATTAAGGAAACAATTAGCTCTGAAAATGAGGGGGTGTGTGCAGATTAATTCATCACAAGTGTATTCTGCTTTAGGGGAAAAACAGGCATAGTACATGGAGGTCCAGGTTTTTAAAACTGAGTGATGAGCTTACCAAATACGGCAAATCTTCCCCCAGAAAGAGATTCATAATAGGACCCTGCCAATCTCCAGGTTTTCCTAGTTCACGTAACCTGATATATTATTTATAGAAGTTAAATTCACAAGCAAGACTGTTAGGGAAAAGCATTCTGTAGGATACACCTATAATAAACATCCCTATGTTTATTACTGTGCTATAATTAGCAGTAATTAGTGACTTGGCAGCTTTTTCAGATGTGCTTGTTCAAAACCCATGAATCCCTTGACTCCTCGCAGAGGAGCGGAATGATCAGAGACAAAACTACCTGCACAGAGAGAATGGCACAAACGGATGGGAGGACAGATCTCCGAACGGCCGGCTGCAGGACGCTGCCCTCAGCTGTTTGATTCTGGCGGACAGGAGCTCTCTGCTGTTCCCTTCGGTGATGACCTGGCCAGCTCGTGACACCAGTACCTGGCTAGAGGGACAAAATAATAGACGTGCGCAATCTCGCTTTTTTTAATCTGCTTTGAGTTCATACTTCCACTCTCCCGTTCCTGCCACAGTGGAACATGTCTAAGGGAATTGAGAAAGGCTTCCCCAAAGGGGGCATGTGAACTGCATCTTGAAGAATAAAGAATGAATTTGCCAGGGAGGATGGAAGGAACTGTGTATGTCAAGTTCGGGATCAGGAAAGGAATTGACCATTCAGGAAATGACAATGGCGAGGTTTTGGAGTTCCTTGAATCCTACTCAACTAACGCTGATAACTAGGAGTAATATGTGAACGATCACTCATAAAACATTGTATTTTATAACTGAAACTTGTTGTTGTTTTCAAAAGAACTTTTAAATGCCCAAATTATCAGTCTAAACATTCTTTGTCATGTGGAAAATACTTTTCTACTCCACTACTCTGTAAGATAATAGTTTTTATTATAGAACATAATGCCTTATTTCCACAAAATGCAAAGGACTTTGCAAGCTACTCTTTGTTGACCTGGAGGAGGTAAGAAGTGACGAAGATCATCCAAACCTCGCTGATATGAAAAAATATTTTCAGCACACACACAAAAACTACCTCTGTAGCAATCATCATTACCCTAAAGAAAGGCCAGAAGCCAGCCTGGAAACCGTTAGCCAACAACATGAAAATCTTCCAGGAATACATTTCCAAAGTCTGATCACATCCTTGTAATTGTTTGATTATCAAACCCAGCAATGTTGATAAAGGAGAAGCCCACTCAGTGACTGCTAAGGATTATCATTCAAAGTTAAACGTCCGCTGTCAAATCAGGACATACACGGAAGCACACTACCTTAGACGGAGGCAAATGCACACCGTGATTTCCACCTCTCCCATGACACACGCACCCCCCCACACACACAGCAGCA